>ML418582.1:2011-23985 GCA_005239525.1 Nicotiana knightiana | reverse complement strand
CAGTACAGGGGGAAAGCTCCCGGATCTCTGTCCGTAGTCCCAATTTAAATATGCGATGCAGTACATGGGGAAAGGTCCCGGATCTCTATCCGTAGTCCAAATTTAAATATGCGATGCAGTATAGGGGGAGAGCTCCCGGATCTCTGTCCGTAGTCCCAATTTAAATATGCGATGCAGTACAAGGGGAAAGCTCCCGGATCTCTGTCCGTAGTCCCAATTTAAATATGCAATGCAGCGACTGAGGAAAACAACCAGAATGCGACATATACAACATATATTGCCACAACCGGCGTGAAAGTAAACGAGGCCGAATACAAAGTGCGATGAGCAAATCAATACAAAGACTTAAATCACAAAAGTGGTAACAACTCGCTCATAAGAAATAGTCACTGAGAGGAATGCCAAGCACAAAGAGAGAACAACATAACGAGGGGAAGACAAGACAAATATAGCAATTATTCTATACGTTCAAGTTCGCAACCAAGAAACCAAATCATCCCGGCAAGGAAAATCAGCTATAACCAATCTCACTTAGACAATTAGCTTCACCAAATAAACTCAGTTTGAACAATGCTCAGCGAATAGGCAACATATGAAGGAAGACATATCATAACGGTAGGAAAAACAAAGTCTTCATTTAAGTCAATTAAGATCATATAAGAAACAAGGAATGTTAGGCAAGTACTTCTAACTTGAACAGGAGGAGATGGGATTAGGAATCAGGAAATTCAGATATAACAAGTTCAATTCATATATGGGGAATATAAGGAACCAAAAATCCCTAAAGGGTAATCTATTTGCAAATAAGTTCGAGTACACACTCGTCACCTCGCGTACGCGGACTACAATCAACATAAAAGGCTCAATCCTAAGGGGTAGTTCCCCCCCCCCCCCCAAGGTTAGGCAAGATACTTACCTCAAAGATGACAACCCAATACTCAAAAATAGACTTCTCGGGCGGGAAGGCCTCCGGACAGCTCAAAATCGACTAAAACAACTTCAAAATACATATAAAACGTATAAGGAATGATTCCGAATAATAAAGTTTCAATATTTGCAAATTTATAAAAATCGACCCAAAAGTTGACCCCCGGGCCCTCACCTCGGAACCCGACAAAATTTTATGAATTTCGATTATCCATTCCAATACGAGTTCACCCCTACCAAATTTATCCAATTCCGATAACATTTGGTCATTCAAATCATGAATTTTCATTTTTGAAGTTTTCTTTCAAAACCCACAATCCACTCACCTCAAAACACAATTTAAATGATAAAACAAGAACTAATTCATGAAATATATTTAATTCTAGTGAAAGAACACTTACCCATTCGATTTGTGTGAAAATCTCACAAGGAATCACCCAAAACCGAGTTCTAGAAGTCAAAATATGTTTAAAATGATGAAACCCCCGATTTTGAAAACTTATAATCTGCCCAGGCTTTTAAAGAATCGCGATCAGGGGGATCGAGGCGCGATCGCGTAGAAGGAAAATGAAGATGGCTTAAAATGCTTTACGCGATCGGATAACAGCTTATGCGATCGCGTATAAGGAGTAAGTTGGCTTCTGCGATCGCGGACCAACTATTGCAATCGCAGTGAAGGAAATTACTGGGCGAGTCAGACACTCTATGCGATCGCGGATCCTTCTATGCGATCGCATAGAAGGAAACCAGATGACAATTTTCAGCAGTTCAAAATAGGGAAAATGGACCCGGAACCTATCCGAAACACACCTGAGGCCCCCCGGGACCCCGTCCAAATGAACAAACAAGTCATATAACTTAATACGGACTCGCTCGAGGTTCCAAATCACATAAAATAACTCTAAAACAACGAATCAAACCAAAAATCAATGAAATTTCTCAAAACTTCTTTAAACATCAATTTTTTGCATTTAAGGTCCGAATCACGTCAGACTAAGTCCGTTTCTTACCAAATTTCACATATAACACATATAAGACATATCGAACCTATACCGACTCCGAAACCATGATACGTGCCCGATATCACAGGTTTCACCTCAAATTTCATTTTCAAAAACCTTTATATTTTTCAAAAAATGATTTTCTTTAAAAATTTATTTCTCGGACTTGGGACCTCGGAATTTGATTTCGGGCATACGCCCAAGTCCCATAGTTTCCTACGGACCCTTCGGGACCGTCAAATCACGAGTCCGAGTCCGTTTCCCAAAAACATTGACTGAAGTCAACTTTATTCAAATTTCTAATACAAAATTATCATTTTTATCAGTTTTTCACATAAAGGCTTCCCGGCTACACGTCCGGGTTGTGCACGCAAATCGAAGTGAGATAGAAGGAGGTTTTCACAACCTCGGAACACAGAATTAGCTAGAAATATACGGGATGACCTTTTGGGTCATCACAAGTTATGAACAATTATTCAACCAAGAAGGTGTATGGGCTTATTCGTGGAGATTTCCAGAAAATACCATGGAGAAGATTGATATGCAACCATGCTGGATTACTGATAGTAGTCTATATTTATGGAATTTGGACATTATTTGCACTCCAATTTACCCGTACTTTATTGATATTTGAATGTAAAAGATAACAAAATGCTCTAATTAAGAAATTGATGTTTTGCAAGAGACACTCCGAGTTAGGAGGGAGCTAAAGAGAGTTTTGGAGTCATTATGAAGCGCGGAAGGCCAATCGAAGGTTAGCCCATTCGAAAATGAGCGAGAAAAGCAAGCGAAATGACACATCCAGGTGCGCGGCCGCGAATTAGCTAGCGAACTCAAGGCAGTGAAACAGTCAAAATCCGCGGCCGTGGATGAGCGGACAAAGACCAAATACGCAGGGTCAATTATGTAATCTCCTAAGCGACTAACCTAAACCTATATGAAGCCTAAACTCACCCAAAAGTCAGATATAGCTAGTGTTAGAAGATTTTAGAGGCAAGAACAAGAGAGAGAAGACGGATCAATTCCTAAGAGTTTTCATCTTGTTCTTCTTATTTCTATTTGTTGATTATGAACTATTTTAGTGATTTGTTTTCCATTAGTATGAGTAGGTAAACCTATAATCTAAGGTTGATGGAACCAATTGTTGGATGAAGTTTTAATTCTATTTTGATATAATCGAGTCGTGTTTGTACTGTGATTGTTCAACTACGTTTTGTACTGTGGTTAATTGAGAGGGCCCTTGATTAATCGTGTCTAGTTGCCTTGTGTTGCTTGATAAAGAACACTCGGTTAGATTGTTATTGAACAACACCACTTTTGGATAATTGAAGAGATTAATTACTTGAATTTAAAAGTGGGTTTAGAAATAACAAAGCTTTGGTGAGATAATTCTGAGTTGCATAAATTGTTAGCTAGAGTAGTTCGAGAGAGTGCTTCTACTAAATTATCGTAATTGATCGAGAGATAATTACGGTAGCCCGGAACTCATAATCCTCATAGAGTATTACAACGAGATTATTGCGAAAAAGTTAAGAATTAATCCGGTAATTGGGGAAGTCAATAGCCCTAGATCCTTTTATCCTTGAATTCAATTTTAGTTAGCTAATGTAAAATGACAATAATATTAACAATAATCAAGACTAAAATTGAATTCAAGGATAAAAGGATCTAGGGCTAGTGACTTCCCCAATTATCGGATTATATTTGCAGTGACCGCTTAATCCTTTTATAAGGTATTGTTCGGTGTGATCAATTACCTAAGTGGCTATTTATTTTGTTCCTGGAATTACATAGGAGACTCCAAACAAAAGAAAGGATTGCTTGCTGGGCTAATTTAGATGACATGGACTGTGTCTTATGCCTGAAGGAAGACATGGATCAATTATTGTTCGAGTGGTGAAATGCAAAGCAAGTATGGTCCAAACTATTGAAATGGCAAGGCATCACTAGGAATGCTAGTAATTGGCAGCATGAAGACACATGGGTAATGGAACAAGCAAGAAGGAAAACTGCAGATCAAGAGATATATCAGATGACTTTATCTGGAGCAGTATACCACCTGTGGCAAGAAAGGAATGCAAGGATCTTCAAGCTTCAACAAAAAACTACCGATCAAGTGACAAAGAAAGTGAAAAGAGAGATACATCAACGAACACATAGAATGCAATGGTTTGATAGACACATGTCGTTACTAAATTTCTATCAATAGAGATTGTTTGTGGAGCAGTAGAGTGTTGGCATCGATGTCCAGCAAATTTGGGACTTAATGTCCAAACTACTTGTTTTGATTTTCGGAGTTGTAAATATTTTTTTTGATCGGCAATATAAATAGTTAGTTACCAAAAAAAAGAATTACTAAAAAATGCCATAAGGATGTTTACAATCTTAACTTTTTTTCATGTGATTCTGTGCTACTGGAATCTTTTTGGTTGTGAAATGAAAACATATTAAATTATAGCAGAATTATGCCCAAGACAATCACCTTTGATTTCAAGAAGTAATATTGCTATTATATTAGTCTGTCGATATACGTTACAAATAATGTAAATCGAGGTCGTTTCGCACTAGACATTGCTTAGGACCAACGATTCACATGATAGGTGTACGGGTTTCGGCTATCCGAAAAATACAGACTGAAGTGTAAGGTATGAGAAAGATTAAGATTATTAGGCTAGACTCTAGAAGGAGAGTTTGGCACCTTTCAGTAACATCTCAAGACGACAACTTCAGTTTTTTTGGAGAGAAATTCAAAAATACCAGATTTACAAGTGGTCATTCAAAAATAGCCACAGCTTCAAAAGTAATCGAAATTTAGTCACTTTTTATGTAAAGATAAATCTGAACGAAAATACTATTCAAAATCCGAAAATACTCCAGCATAATATACTGAAACTCCAATATATTATACTGGAGTTCCAGAATATGCTGGAAGTTCATCCGCAGGTGCTCCAATATCCAGTATATTATGCTGGAACTTTCCTCTTCTTGGAGTTCCAGCATAATATGATGGAAGTTCATACGTCGGTGCACCGATCTCCAGTATATTATGCTAGAACTTTTCGTGTTGCAGCAAAATAGTGCTATTTTCAATGACTTTGCAAATGCTGGCTATTTTTCAATAACTATTCCAAAAACTGGCTAGCCCGTGCTATTTTTTACTTTTTTTCGCACCTAGTGTTCAGTACTCACATTGGGTCCTGACTAAATTCGAATTCATGTCAGTATGTCCTAACAAAAATGACTCAACACACTTGGCTCGAACTTGAGACCTGTGATTAAAGATGATTGAATACTTACTACTCCACCATAACCTTGTTGGTAAGAATAAAACAATATTATAAGAAATAATATTTTTCATAGTATGAGTTAAACGAGCTAAAAAAGGAAAATAGAGATATTAAAATCAGTCTTCCATTAAATATGCCACATGAAATTAATGGAATTTTGATGAAGAATTGCATGTTGCACTATCAAGAATACCAAAAATATATATATATGATCGTTTCGGTACTCCAGGGTGTGGCTTAGTAGTCATTCAACTGGGATGAAATTACACTAATATGCAATTTAGTCATTATTTTTTCTTAGTCTTCTACATCTAAATTTGTATAATATAATTTCTTTTGGTATTTGGAGAATTTTGGAAATTTTGATATTATTCATACTATTTACAAGAATTTAAAATTATTTAACTATTCAGTTGTTTAAAATTTAAAAAAGAAGATCTTTATACAAATAGCATGCTAGATTTATTATTTTACTTTTTCCAGTTAATATACATATATTATGCATTGATTATAAACGATAATACACATATTATACGTGCATATACATTATACGTTCATAAACTATTTTTGGTTAAGCGGTTGGATGAAAGTATTTAACTTAATTCTTTTGAAAAAGGCAGAAAATAGGTCGTAGTTGTAGAGGCGACCTACTGTTAAAAATAACTTACTAAAAATGCCCACTAAATTATATTGTTTTATACTACTACTTTCAAGAATTCAAACTTATTTAATTACTCAAATGTTTAAAATCTCAAAGAAAAAGAAAAGAAAAAATTGGCTCGCTAGTTCCACAGGCGACCTAGTGTTAGTAAAAGTAACTTACTAAAAGGGTCCATTAGCTTACAAAAATTCTAAATTCAGCCCAAATTTCCCACTATATATAACTCAAAACCCATAACTATTCAAATGCTTAAAATCTCACAAAAAAAAATAAAAATGAACCCAAATAGCCGTTGATCCAATTACTTAAACTAAAAATAGCAGGTAGATATATAACATATGCATAATTTATATATTATATGTGTATAATTCTATATATTCAATGTATAATATATGTATATGTCTAGAAAAAGTAAACAATAAATATGACCGGCTATTTATGCAAAGATCCCTTAATAAAAAGAATTACTATGGGATAGAGTTTGCCTTCTATGAATGCAGGGGCCTCAATATCCTTGATATCCATGCGTGGAACTTAGCTGCCATTGGGAAATTGTTGTGGAATGTTTGCAGGAAAAAAGACAACTTATGAGTTAAATGGATTCACTCTTACTATATAAAAAGAGGTACATCGTGGGAAACAAAACTACTCAGCCTTTATGGATGGTGCAGAAAATTCTGAAAACAAAAGTAGTGTTTGATCAAATAGGGCTAACTGAAGATGAAGTAGCAGTTATGAATAACTATTCAACCAAGAAGGTCTATGGACTTATTCGTGGAGATTTCTAAAAAATACCACGGAGAAGATTGATATGCAACAATGCCGGATTACCTAAGTGGCTGTTTATTCTGTTCCTGACATTACACAAAAGACTCCAAACAAAAGAAATGATTGGTTGCTGGGTTAATTTAGATGACATGGACTGTGTCTTATGCCTGAAGGAAAATAAAGACATTGTTCACCTATTGTTCGAGTGTGAAACGCAAATCAAGTATGGTCCAAACTGTTGAAATGGCAAGGTATCACTAGGAATGTTAGTATTTGGCAGCATGAAGTCATATTGGTAGTGGAACAAGTAAGAAGGAAAACCGCAGATCAAGAGATATATCGGATGACTTTAGTTAGAGAAGTATACCACCTGTGGCAAGAAAGGAATGCAAGGATCTTCAAGCTTCGACAAAGAACTGCCGATCAAGTGGCAAAGCAAGTGAAAAGAGAGATACATCAACGAACACGTAAAATGCATAGGTTAGATAGACACATGTCATTACTAAATTTCTATCCATAAACGCTGTTTGTGGAGCAGTAGAGTGTTGGCATCGATGTCCAGCAAGTTTGGGACTTATAGCCTGTTTGGCCAAGCTTCTAAAATCAGCTTATTTTGAGAAGTGTTTTTCTCAAAAGTACTTTTAAAAAAAGTGCTTTTGGTAAGAAGCAGTTTGTGTTTGACTAATTAATTTGAAAAACACTTTTGAACAGTAGTTAGTGTTTGGCCAAACTTTTGAAAACTGTTTCTAAGTGCATTTTTTTCAAAAGTGCTTCTTAGAAAAGTACTTTTGGAAAGAAGTTACCTTTTTCTGCTTCTCAAAAACTGCTTCCGCTTCTCCTAAAAAACACTTTTTTTCCTTTCAAAAGCTTGGTCAAACACCTCAAATTTTTGGCCAAAAGAAAAGCACTTTTGGCCCAAAAAAAGCTTGGTCAAATAGGCTATTAATGTCCAAACTGCTTGTTTTGATTCCCGGAGTTGTAAATATTTTTTTTGAGTGGTAATATAAATAGTTAGTTACCAAAAAAAATAAATTACTAAAAATGCCCACTAACTTACTAAAAGTTCTAAATTCGGCCCAAACTTTTCACCATATATGACTCGAAAACCCAGTTAACTATTCAAATGTTTGAAATCTCCACACACAAAAAAGAAGGAAAAGTAGAGTCGCCAGTTCTATAAGGCCTAGTATTAATACAAGTAACTTTGTAAAAGTGCCCACTAACTTGCTAAATATTCTAAATTCGGCCCAAACTTTCACCATATATAATTCGAAAACCCCCTTTCGCTGATCCGCCTCGCTTTTCTGAATCCAGACCAAGAAAACAAAGAGACGAGTGTGTGTGTGTGTGTGAGGAGAGAGAGAGAGAGAGAGAGAGAGAGAGAGAGAGAGAGAGAGAGAGAGAGAGAGAGAGAGAGAGAGAGAGAGAGAGAGAAGAAAATGGGATGGATCGGAGAGCAAATCGATTCAATAAAGTCAATTCAATTCAGACAACTCGTTACCCAAGCTATTAGTCTCGGTTCGTTATCATTTAATCCTTTTATATCATCTTTTTTATTTTTATTTTTTGTTGTTTCAACACAATTCAATAGATCTTTTTATATATATATCCCCTGCTTATAGGTATAAAAATTTGTAAACGCTCGACTGATCCATTGCCGGAATTGTCTGATTTTTTGAACTCATTTGTATGTTGTCGGGCTTATTAATCAGTCAATTAGGGCATTTGTATCTATTCAGCTCTATTCAGGCCCATTTGGGTGGGAATGTTCCGAGGAATTTAGGGTTCGGACGGTTCATTATAGTTCGACTATTTTCATGTTGGTCAATGTAGGCTGCTTTTTATGAGTTTAAGCAAGTTTTTTTTTGCTAGAGAATTCAATTTGACATTTTATAGATTTTTTGTTTTAGACGCATAAAAAGGTTTTATCTTTGTCTTCATTAGTTTCATGTGCATTTTTAGATTTAGCTTTTAATACCAAAGGAACCGAATTGAGATGTCTATTTAGGATTGTTAAGCTTGTTCCGGGTCCAATCACCAAGTCCAGTTGGTTCATAGGATTGTCCCGAGATGTCACTCGTCAGGCGTTTATTTGGTAGTTAAGTATGTCTTGTACTGTTGCTTGTTTGAGTTGTGCAGTTTGTGGAGAATTAGGTTCCCAAGAAGGTCTATACCTTATTCTTCTTTATCTTGTTAATGAAATATAGTGAAATGAAGGATCTAACTACGTACTCACTGTGTGGAGGTAAATTGTAGAACATGAGATAGCTCTACTCTCTTAGTCAGGGAAAGAGGGAATATGTAGGTGGTGTTTGTTTGATAAAGCTGAAGAAGTGAGCTTGAAGTTCAGTTTTCCAATTTCTTCAGGAAGCATTTGTTGAGCTGTTTTCTTAAATAAAGTTATCTTTTAAAAGAAAAAAAATTTCCAAACTCAAATTCTCAAATCTTTCAACAACTCAAAATTGGCTTCTTGAAAAAACTTGAAGAACTGAGTTTTAGAGTTTTTAAAAGATTTGAGTGACTGTCGAAATCTCAAACAGTTCAAACAAACACTTGAAAAAGAATTGAAAATTCAAGTTTCAAACGGAGTTCTTCAATTTTGTTCCAATCAAATGCTAAACAGCATTAAATGCAGATGAGGTTCTAAAATAGCTCTCTCACTTGCGCTCTCTCATTAAAATTTTTCATTATGAAATGTGAAATCTATAATCAATTGTTTTGTTGTGAGCAATAGTTCGAAAGTGGAAGTTGAAAGATTGTGTTCTTTACATTATTGTAAAGGTTATTATGCTCTACACTGACCCTCTTTCACATAATCACTTTCAGGGATGATTGTTACTTCAGCACTTATAATATGGAAAGCATTGATGTGTGTAACTGGCAGCGAGTCACCTGTGGTGGTTGTGCTCTCTGGAAGTATGGAACCTGGCTTTAAAAGGGTGAGTTAAAGAAATTTGTTCACAAGGAGGGGGTCTAAACTACGAATTACACTGTCTTTTTCAAGCTATAGCTTAAGTTGTTTATACTTCATTTGTTCCATGCTACTGGCTATTGCCTTTCCTATTTTATCCTTTGCTTAAAGATTCTTTGCCAGAGGGTAAAAGACTAGAAGAAATTAAGTTATGAAACTAAGGGAAGGGAGTCAAAGAAGATTAAAAAAGTTTCTGGCTTAACTATCTGGTATATATCCTAAACATGCATGATTTATGCCAGTTATCTTCTTACGGACGGCTTATTGCAGATATAGACTTCAGGGTTCAGTAGCAACTTGTTATTGAAATATATAATGAGCCTTCAAATATCCAATGCTGTGGAAAGAAGTTACTTCTATAATTGGAGTGTTAGGTTCTCTTTCGATTTTGTATTACTGAAAGCATCTTCAACTTTCTTGCAGGGTGACATTCTTTTCTTGCATATGAGTAAGGATCCTATTCGTGCGGGAGAAATTGTCGTGTTTAATGTTGACGTAAGTACTGCTTAACAGCGTCCTCTGTTTTGACCTGTTTTCTGCTTGAGTTACTTTGGCTTTTGAGAAGTTACACGTACACGATAAACAATTTTTCTTTGTGTCAGCTTTTTCGATGACTTGGGAGTTACTTATGTTTCCGTAGGAACAATTTGGCACCTGTCAACAATTCTATTTTGTCTAAACCCACAGGAGAAGACATAGATTCTACTGCTAATAATCAAGCTTTTTAAAAGGTTTTTTTTGGGGTGGGGGGGAAGGGGATGGGGGTTCAGAGCTAGTAGGATGAAAATTTGATAGGATTGGTCTTTATGTACATTATGTTGATTTGTGTGAACCGCTTCGTACAAAAGTTTAGTTTTTTAGAGAGGGACATATTTATGTATTCAGTTAGATATGCATCACACCCATCACGTGAAGATTCTTTTCTATTGGGTCAAGCACGTGAAGATATTTTGTTATAGGGGTGAGACTTGAAATCAGGAGCTCAACATTGCTATGATACAATGTTAAATTGTGTGAACCTCCTTATCTAAAAGCCTAACTGATGGTAGACTTTTATTCATTCCGTTTTATATTTGCTCAGATATAGTTATGATGGCTGCTGAGGATATACTAATGAAATAAGTTAATGAAATCAATATACATATTTTTGTTGGAGACTTGGGATGAATGGAAATTTAGGAATCTGATGCTAGGAATAAATGGTCATTAAATAGGATATGATAGACCTGAATCAATAGATACTCAGAAATTGACAACTATTATTTGAGAGGCTTCCGATAATGATGATGATTTAGTACTAAAATAGGAGATAGGAGAGAAGTCCTTATCAAAAAAAAATTCTTATAAAAAAGAGAGAGGAGAGAAGTTAGTGGAAGAACTGAGCAAAAAAAGAGAAAGAAATTTAAGAGGAGAGAGAGAGAGAGAGAGAAAGAGAGGTGCAATGAGGAGATCAATTCATAACGTGTTTAATTTGTTAACTCTAATTCAGTTGTTTACTGTGAAGTGCACAAGGATGAAATTTGTAGAGAAAAGAGCACTAAGTATGATATAACGCTTGAAACAATGGTGGAGGATCATCAAACATGGTATTCTTTTATGAAACACAACTGTAATGATGTAGTCCAAGATTGATCCCATTTAGTTTTGCTCATGATTGCTTTCTATTTCGTCGATTGGACTTCAATCTGTCAAAATCATCCAGCTGAAATCTGTGCCGTTATTTGTTATTGATCTTTGAAACTTACTTCTGCTGATGGCATGTTTTATGTTGCACAGGGACGTGAAATTCCAATTGTTCATCGCGTCATAAAGGTATGTTGGGAAGTAGTCTCTCTATACAAAATGTTCTTTCATCTGGTTGTGCTTCATTATAGGATCTTGAATCTTGATTGCCTGCATCAAATTTTTATGTGTAATGGTAGTAAAACAAGGAATGTGCAAATGTCCATCAGACTTTCACAAGGCGAAGAAGAATAAGGGACTGATAAATGAAGTGGCATTCTGAAGTCAGTCAAGTGACTTATGACCTTTTTTTATGTCAATCCAAGTAGGACTGGTATAGAGTCTGGCTGGTGTTTTGCCCTTTTTCTCTTTCTTGATAACTGAGAGAAGTGCATCTGTAAAAAGTAAATTCTGGAACTGCTAAATGAGTCTACCAGAGAACAGACAATAGCATTTCGCAAATACTATCAGTAACTTCCTATTGTTTTCTTCACTTGCTCCAATTTGTAGTAACACTTGGTTTTATTTACCTCCAAGTACGATCCAAGTACGAACCATGTAAAGGAGAAGGGAGAAGGAACTAAAACATTGTTGAATCATAATGATAAGAAGGGAATGTGAATCCTGTACTGACTAGTTTTGCTTCTGAGCTGCAATTGTTGTCTGCCCACTTTTTCTTTCTCTTGGTAAATTAAAAACCATTAATCTTTTGTGTTTCGCATTGTAGGTTCATGAGCGCCAAGACACTGGAGAAGTTAATGTCCTTACAAAAGGTACTCAATTGTATGCTGCATATTAGGTCGAGGTCAAGGATGTGTTACTCTCTCTCTCTCCCTCCCTCTCTCCCTCTCTCTCTCTCTCTCTCTCTCTCTATCTCTTTCTCTCTCTCTCTCTCTCTCTCTCTCAATGAGGTGCACATCAATCATTTTATAGTTTTCCAACTATCAAAGAGTTTACTTCAGACGGTTTCTTTGTACTTATTCAAATGAAAATGCATCCATTTTTTGCTTTTCCTCAATGAAGACTATTAATTTTCTTGTTTGTTTATGATTCATATCTTTAGGAGACAACAACTTTGGTGATGACAGACTTCTCTATGCCCAAGGTCAACTGTGGCTGCAACGTCATCACATTATGGGGAGAGCTGTTGGGTGAGTTGACACTTCGATATGCTCTTTACATCTTTGGTTTCTCACCTGGTGAGATCTGTGCTTAGGTTGGATTGAGCTGCTTTTGATGGTGTTGCCTTGGTGCTCATTTTATCATATTTGAATCTGCACCCTTTCTTTTCCATTCTACTTGATGCAATATTGCAACTCCAACAACGGAACAATCAATCCCTAATAAGTTTGTAGGATTCATGCTGTTAACCATTTTCAATGTTGAAGTTTTCCTCTTCAATTAAACTTGGTATAGATGTTTATCATTATTTTCTACCACTATGAACTTATTGAGCATACCTATCACGACCTTGCTATTGAAGTAGAGTGTGTGTATAGACACAGATGCATTTATATATTGATCCTTTTTTTTTGGCAGGTATGTGTTAAGTCAGCCCTTGGTGCATTACCTGTTTTTATCCCTTGCATACTAAACCAGTGGCTTGTCCATTTCAGGTTCTTGCCTTATGTTGGGTGGGTGACCATAATCATGACTGAAAAGCCAATTATCAAGGTTTGTTATGGATCAAACTGCTGAATCTGCTTTCTCTAAATGCAATGAAGTGTTCAATTTTATTAGATTAAGTCGACAGGTGCGATGAATTTCTAATATTAGGCTTTTCTTTTCCACTTATGCAGTATATATTGATTGGTGCGCTGGGATTGTTGGTCATCACATCAAAAGACTAGTGGACCGTGGCTTCACATCACGGTCACAAATGATAGCTTGAAATTAAAGAGAACTAACTATGTATCTGCCATTTTCAAGAATCAAGACTCAATTTTGGACAAATAGAATACTCTTTCTAAACATGATCTCTCTCTCTCTCTCTCTCTCTCTCTCTGATTTCCTTGCAATTTGGTCCAGTGGAATGCAACATATGATGTATGGGTTAAGCGCAAGTCATGAGTTCGAATCATGTTTCTGCTGTGAATAAAGCTTGGTATTTAAGTTGGGAGGAGGGTAGAGGGCGGGCTCATACTATCTGCATTTTCTAATTGTGCGCCAACCGGAGTTGGGCTAGAAGACCAGAGGTGATATCTCCATATACGTTGAAGGAAAAATGTATATATTTAGTTCCCCTTTCTGGGATTTAAAGCAAAGGGGTATCGCTAAAGCATTTACTATTATACTAATAATAACATATGAGTTAAACCCCATTTTTGGTCGACAAGTCTTAACCAAATGGATCTCATTCTTGCTTGAAATGACTAGTGAATACATTCAGAAAATAAACACAGTTTTAAGAAAATTGTGCAGAATAGCATATCTAGGAACTAACCAATTAGGATGGCTTGCACATTAAACTAAGATTAACGACATCTATTAACACAACATTGGGAACAATGTGCAGGAAGAAGCAAGAAGATAACAGTAAAGGGCAGTTCGGTACACAAAGTATCCCGCATTCGGTTACGTCCACACAAAGATAATTAACGATCACATTATTTTCTACTTTTTCTTGTTAGAATCCTATCTTAGACAAAGTTGAAAGAAAAAAGGAGAGAGAGACCTTTGGTCTTTTCTTTGGTTTACATGATAGGTTAGTGGACACATTTATGATCTGATAGTGACCTTTAATCTTTCTGCTTTTTCCTGTTAGTAACTTTATCATTTTTACTATGGAATATGTTTCACTTCATAAGATAATAACCAGTAAAACTTATGCTGGATGCATAAACTATAAAATATTCGTTGAAGTTAACTTAGTTTGACTTCTGAGAAGCCAAAAGTGACAAACATTTAAGATTATTCACACTTTAATATGATAGATTTTCTTAAATATTTTGCAACTATTCAGATTAGTAACTGTAAAACTAAAACTAGAGCTGGACTTCCAGCTGGTTGAGAGAGATTAGAGAGTGGCTGAAATATTTTTCTGACAAGTCCCAACTACTTTGATGCTTTTTGTCTGCTGTGCTGGCAACATGTCAAATAATGCAAGAAATAAAAGAAAGACAATTGTTTTTTCTGTTTTTAAATTGAGAAATTTGGAACTTGTGGCAATTTGTTATAATCATACTAAGAGATATTCTGTCTTGTATCTGTTATGAACTCCACAAAATATGCCTTGATTAAACTTCCAATAAACTAATTACAATAGAAATGCAAAAGATATAGTCATAAACTAAGGAAATAGTAAGAGAAAGAAAGGAGATGAGGAGACAGAGCCACAGAGAGAATAGATGAGGGAGAGAGACCAGGAGGGAGGTTTTCCGGATAACAATTCGCATCATCCCAAAAATCACCGACTACCCTTTTTAGTAGAATTGTTCTTGGACTCATTACTCAACCCGGATCCCAAATTAGTCTGGGTGTATTGCTTGTTCTCGGCCCAATAACTCTTCTCAGCCCAATCGTTATTTGTGTGTTGATATCCTGTATATGCTGCTGTTACTTCCCTTATGAGCACCATACAACAATCTAGGAAAGGCGATCTTGAGGTATTGAAAAGTTTGGAAGCTGAACCACAGAGCTAGCGTGTAACACGGAAGATATGGTTGAATCTGAATCAAGGAAAGTTTTTTTAGCAAAAGACGCAGTTACACGAAAAACAGATTCTTGAGAACTTTTTTCCCTCTTCAAACAAGCAGTAGGACATATTGATTACGTGATGAACAAGTGGATGGCTGTGCAGAACATGTATACAAATAGCAAAGATCTGGAAGCACAAAATTTGTCTCTTGCCGATGTATCTCAACCTGCCTTAGAGCTTGAGAATACCATGGTTGGTCATGAAACTGAATTCGAGATGCTGCAGGATCAACTTACCAGAGGAGCAAGTGAACTAGAAGTTGTCTCGATTGTAGGGATGGGTGGCATCGGCAAGACAACTTTGGCTAACAAAATTTACAGTGATCCAGTCACTCTGTCTCACTTTGACATTCGTGCAAAAGCTACTGTGTCACTAGAGTATCATGTGAGAAATGTACTCCTAGGCCTTCTTTTTTCTATAAGTGGAAAGACTTATGAATTTTATGATCAGCAAGATGTTGGGCAACTAGCAGATCGACTCCAAAAGCTTCTAAAAGGCGGGAGGTACCTGGTAGTCATTGATGACATATGGACTACAGAAGCTTGGGATGATATAAAACTATGTTTCTCAGATTGTAATAATGGAAGCCGGATACTCCTGACTACTCGGAATGTGGATATGGCTGAATATGCTAGCTCAAGGTAAACCTCCTTACCAAATGCGCCTTCTGAATTCTAATGAAAGTTGGAATTTACTATGTGGAAGGGTTTTTGAGAAGGAATATTTTGCTCTCGATTTTGAAATAATCGGGAAACAAATTGCATTAAAATATGGAGGATTACCTCTAGCAGTTACCCTGATTGCTGGACTTCTCTCCAAAATTGGTAAAGCATTGGATGAGTGGCAAAGTGTTGCCGAGAGTGTAAGTTCAGTGGTAACCACAGATGTTGATGCCCAATGCATGAGGGTGTTGGCATTGAGTTACCATTACTTGCCTAGTCACCTAAAACCGTGCTTTCTATATTTTGCAATCTTCCCAGAGGATGAGCTGATTTTTGTCGATAAACTTATGGAATTATGGGCAGTGGAGGGATTTTTGAAGGTAGAAGAGATGAAAAGCATGGAAGAAGTGTCAGAAAAATATTTAAAAGATCTTATAGATAGAAGTTTAATTTCCATCCACAGTTTGAGTTTTGATGGGAAAATGGAGAGTTGTGGAATGCATGATGTGACAGGTGAACTCTGCTTGAGGGAAGCTCGAAATGTGAATTTTGTGAATGTTATTGGAGAATACGATGATCAAAATCCATTAGAGCAATCCATGCATTTTTCCTCTAACAGTCAAGGTCGGATCAGTATCCAATTGAACCAAGTGTTTCACGGTATAATTGAGAAAAAATTGGATATGTATCCTGATAATGAGGTCCGTTCCATTATCTGTTTTAAAGGGACCTGGTTCGTTCAAAGGTCGTTGCGTTTCAAGCTAGTAAGAATACTAGATCTTGCTTTAGTGAGATGTAGTACATTTCCCAGCGCGATACTTGATTTAATTCATTTGAGATACCTCGCTTTGACTCTTTCTCCTGCTGCAGAGAAGTATATAGGAAAAGAAATTCCCTCATCAATAGACATTCCTCCATCAATATCTATCCTATGTTATCTGCAAACTTTTATACTCAATTTTCCACATGTCAAGCGTTGGCAATGGGAACGGCCATATCCTTTCATATTTGGAAGATTTGGATTTTGAGTACTGGAGAGCCAGTTGTGATCACTTTCCGTGACTATTTCTTGAACGTTGTAGGTTCTTGGATTCAATTCCTCAGGACTTTGCAGATATAATCACACTTTCTCTGATTGATATAAGGAGGTGTAAAGAATCTGTTGGGAATTCTGCTAACCAAATTCAGGAGGACATGCAAGACAACTATGCAAGTTCTGTCGAGGTCCATATCTCTGAGATTGTAAGACATCTTTTCCTTGTAACTTGTAACTATTCAGGCTCTTCCGAGAAAAGAGCCTTGGAGCAACAGTAAAGTTGTCTCTGTTTGACCTATAGGTCACATGTTCAAGTCGTGAAAGTGGTGCTTGCATCCATGTAGGCTGCCTATATCGTACCCCTTGGGGTTGCGGCCGTTCCCCGTACCCAGCGTGAACGCGGAATGCTTTGTGCACTAGTCTGACTTTTTCCTATTCATACTCTTCCATCTGATTTCTAATAGGTTTTTTTACCCTGCATTTCTGCAAGAGGCCGTTTATACGGCTTGAACTCGTGACCTCCTGGTAAGGCTGCGTACAATAGACCATTGTGGTCCGGCCCTTCCCCGGATCCCGAGCTTAGTGCACCGGGCTACTTTTTGACTTTGTAAATTTCTTGAATAGTGGGTAAATTTTACGGGTCTCGCCTGTAAAGTTGATCTATAAAAAACATAACATATAGTGCTCATTCTTGCTATAATTTTTTCTCCTTTTGGGAAATCTGACATTTCATTTTTCATCGTTGATTTGTGGTTGCAGGATAATACAGGTGCTAACCATTATGAGTTCTATTAAATGTCAATATTGTAATTAGAGTAAATTTAGTTATTATTGTAAAACAAGACATTATGAATTTTTGGTGATGTTATACGGTGTTACAAATGCTTAATCTACCTTCCACTCTCTTATCAATGAGGTATTCAAACATCATCTCCGAAAATTTGTTTTGGTTTTCTTTGACGAAATTCTAATTTATAGTACATGTTTGGAGGATCATTTAAAACATTTGGAAATTTGTTTTGGTTTTCTTTGACGAAATTCTAATTTATAGTACTTTGGCCATATTATATATCTAATAATAGTGTTGCAGTAGATCCTGAAAAAATTACAGCTATCACCAAATGGCCAAAACCAACAACTCCTAAAGCCATGAGTAGGTTTTTGGGACTTTGTGGCAATTTCTTTCAATATTATGGACATATAACTGATCCTGTTGCACAAATGCTCAAAAAGGATGGATTTTTGCGATCTTCTACTACTGAAAAGGTTCTACAAGGGTGTTCCAACTTGAAAGAAATAAAAAAAAAGTCTTCGACAAAGAGTGTTCAATATTAGTTACATACCTCTAAAACCTAATATTTTACCTATATACGTAGATAAAGGGTAGTTAATTGACCATCGTTACCAGAGTGTAGCTTTGCCCCCGGAGACAAGCTCTTGTTCTTGCTTTGCTGGTTTTTTCAAAAACATTTGTAATTGAATGTGTTGCTTCAAAATCAGGAGTTGACAAGGAATCTCCTTCATTAAAGGCGATTATTGAACAATTCTATAGTAGCACCCATGAAATTTTTTATAAGACACTTCATCGTATTCGGACAAGCTTTTATTGTAAGGGGTTGAGGAAAAAGGTTGAAAAATTTATTCAAAAAACATGTTGGTGATGAATGCGTCGTTGTTCAAACTCAGCTTGATGAATTCCTGGAAGTATAAACTTTATCAGTTTCTTAATTTTTAGTTGTTTGAAGTTATAAGTTTGTTGCTTTTAGAGCAACATGTTCTTACTCGAACAATGCTTTTGTTTTCTTTTGTTTTAATAAGACTAGTATCCGTTGAAAATAGACAGTCCGGTGCACAAAGTATATTACTTTTATGCAGGATTGGGGAAAGTGTCGTACCCTTAAAAGTGAAAATGGTGGTTATACAAATTTACATCACAATTTAGTGAATATTTAGCATCTAAATTTTAACCAACTAAAGTATATAGAAATGATCAAGAGATGCTAAAAGCTTCTTTGTAATTGCCTAAAAAGCATTAATCCACACTGAAAAGTTGAAAATAAAAGGCCAGAAAGATCTATTCTTTATTGTTCTTGATCATTAGCTACATTTAATATCCAAATAAAAAAAACAATACTAAAAGTTTCTTACTGAATAACAAAGATTATGCTCTTCAAGGCCTAACATGCCATTTTTTCACTATACTCTACTAAACATTTGGTAAGAAAAACAAAACGTAAAGAGTTTAAATTTTATACACTGACATTATAAAACAAAATTATACGATTGGTTCATATAACTTAAAGTCACAAATACCAAGAATATTTAAAAGATTCCCACCTATTAGCCATGATTTCTATCGAGTGAAACAAGGCTCCCAGCAAAAAGCGAATTTCCTTACAGCATTGTAAGACTCAATAGGTCTCTTCATATCCGTTGTTATATAGAACGAAATCATCTTCAGGAAATGTGAATAACATAGGATTATCACTTTCATTTCTCCAAGTTAATTTATCTTCACATTGCTGATTCCTTCTACTATAATTATATGAATAACCCGACCACCTCAGTGATCACTTCTTTCTCCAAATCGATACCTACGTAACTATTCGAGCACGAATTCT
This sequence comes from Nicotiana knightiana, assembly GCA_005239525.1. Lineage (NCBI taxonomy): Eukaryota > Viridiplantae > Streptophyta > Magnoliopsida > Solanales > Solanaceae > Nicotiana > Nicotiana knightiana. Next base: position 4,632 of record ML418582.1, on the reverse strand, counting down.
GAACCCTTCTCCAAGAATTGCGATTCAAAGAGTAAATTTCATAAATCCGCGAATCAAACTTTCTCTCATGTTTTACTATCCTCACTACTTTATAATCATTGGTTTTAGGAACATAATCAAACCAAAAATTAACAGCAACATATCCCAAATGAGTTTTTGGCCCTTGTGGTCCGACCTTTTTTCGAATCACGTGCATAGCGGGAGCTTAATTCACCGGGATACCTTTTTTTTTTTTATGTTATATTTAGATTATTTTTTAAAAATGTATATTACTCAAATGCACTAATTACTCAAATTTAGCATAACATATGATAATTAGATGATTTAATTTTTAATAGTTCGTTACGTTTAGTGTAGATTCCGTTTAGTTTTTTTTTAAAGGGGGTGAATGAGAAATGGAAAAATACCTTTGGATTGCACCTTTTTATTTCACCCTTCCTCTGTCTATAAATTTAGAGGCTTGGCCTGAAAATCTGAAAATTTCTGACTACTTTTTTACATTATTGCATTATTTTTCAAATAAACAAAGTGTCAAGTGTGATTTGCTCTGTTTGTTGAGTTCGTTCAAGTTCTGTAATTTCGATTGTCAGTATTACAGAATAATTTTACTGTTCCATCCTGGGAGGAAGTAATCTATAACCTTAGGTAATAGTGATGAGATTAAATTTCTTAAGGACAGACAAGCAACTTATGGGCTCGAAAATTATTTTATATTTTGTTTTATTAAACTAACGTTTTTTTTCCTTCTTTGATTTTCTGGTTTTGGACACAGTTTACTAACAGATTCACAAGCAAAAGGATCAAGAGTGCAATTTTTTACTAATCGAAGATTAAGTTTGCTTAACCGTCTATCAAGGTATCAAAAGCAAAATTCGTCAATATTTTAGGGTCTAAAAGCGAAAATCTCCGCATTGATGAAATAAGATACTAAAATAAATATGTTATAAATATATATTATATAATGGATGTTCATTTAGTACTCCGTTGTAAATAAGCTTCCTGAAGAAGCTTATCCATATGGGACACTGCCGTAGATATATTTATCTATTTAGTACTTTATTGGAAATAAGCCTCCTGAAGAAGCTTATCATTTTGGTACTTTGTTATGGATAAACATTACCCCCGGAAGAAGATTATCTACATCTGGTACAGTAGCAGCTTACAAGCAACTTACACAGCAGCTTGCAGTAGCAGCTTACACAACAGCTTCCTTTCTTCTATAAATAGAGGAAATTTCAGTTCATCATGTACAACAGTTTGAAAGTTGAATAATATATCATACACTCTCTCTATACTTGTCTTTGATTTATTTACTTTAAAGGCGTTATTTTATAACACGTTATCAGCACGAGACTCTGCCATCTCGAGCAAATACTTTGAAAGTATCAAAGGTACGAACTTTCTTTTTTTAAATAATGTCAAATCTTTCTAAACTTGAATTTGTAGCCCTGGAAATATCGGGCAAAAACTACATGTCTTGGGTGCTTGATGCTGAAATTCATCTTGATGCGATGGGTCTGGCAGACACCATCAAGGACAAAAATCAAGCATCAAACCAAGACCGTGCCAAAGCCATGATATTCCTACGCCATCACCTTGATGAAGGCTTGAAAATGGAATATCTCACTGTTAAAGATCCAGTCATACTGTGGAATAATTTGAAAGATAGATATGACCACCTGAAGATGGTCGTTCTTCCACAGGCACGTTATGACTGGACTCATTTAAGGCTACAAGATTTTAAATCTATCAGTGAGTATAATTCTGCTATGTTCAGGATTATTTCCCAATTGAAATTATGTGGTGATAATATTACTGATCATGATATGTTGGAGAAAACTTTCACCACTTTTCATGCCTCGAATATGCTCCTGCAGCAGCAATATCGAGAGATGGGATTCAAAAAGTATTCTGAACTTATCTCCCATCTTCTTGTAGCCGAGCAACATAATGGGCTATTAATGAAAAACCATGAAAGCCGACCAACTGGTTCTTGTCCATTCCCTGAAGTGAATGAGACGAACTTCCACCAAGCTAAGCATGGAAGAGGTCGTGGCCCCAGTCGTGGTCATGGCCGTGGTCGGGGAAGAAAATCTAATCATGGTAATAATAATGCACCAAAGAACCCTCCTAACCACCAGCAGTGGAAAAGGAAGGAACAAAAGCATGAAGCGGTGCAAGTAACAAATGCAGAAAATTCATGATATAGATATGAGGAAAAAAGGCAAAGGTCATGTACCCGTCGTACGCCAAAGCACCTGGTTGAGCTTTATCAAGCCTCCCTGAAGAAGACAGACAAAAATGCTGAAGCAAATTTTATTTCTGAAGATAATTTAAACTTCAAGCATTTGGATGTAGATGATTACTTTGCACTCCTAGNCAAAAACTACATGTCTTGGGTGCTTGATGCTGAAATTCATCTTGATGCGATGGGTCTGGCAGACGCCATTAAGGACAAAAATCAAGCATCAAACCAAGACCGTGCCAAAGCCATGATATTCCTACGCCATCACCTTGATGAAGGCTTGAAAATGGAATATCTCACTATTAAAGATCCAGTCATACTGTGGAATAATTTGAAAGATAGATATGACCACCTGAAGATGGTCGTTCTTCCACAG
>ML418581.1:46996-64620 GCA_005239525.1 Nicotiana knightiana | reverse complement strand
TGTCGCTTTTTACCGCTTTGATATTATCTGAACTGTATATAAATTTTGCCGAAACCCTTTTCTATCTGAGTCTTCTAAATCATCTGGGAAGTGTGCACTTCGTGTGACTTCTTTTCTGTTAGAGTCATATCAAAATTTTAGAATGAGGTACGGATAAATTGCGAAGCCGGTGAAGCTTCTGTATTCCCGGTACGCTGCCCCGGCCTCGGCTCGAGCTGTCCGCTCGGGTAAGCCAAGTGTAGAACAATAAACCCAGGATTTAAACCTAGAATAACATAGCCTCATGTCGGATCCCTAGTAGGAACGCTTGTTTGCATCATGTGCATTTGACTCTGGGGACTCAACACAGGGGTTGGGTCCGTCTAGGACAGGTGTACCCAATTTAAAAGACCATCCCGATGCATCTTACGTGCTACTTGCGTATCTGTTTATTTTGGCTTACATGTTGACTGGCTTCTAGAATGGGAAAGAAAACAAAAAAAATCAAAAAGAAAAATCGAGAGTAAGAGGTAGGTATTTGAAAAATTCCGAAGCTCTCCCGAAATTTCCAAAAAAAAGAGAAAGAGAATAAGTGAAATTTTCAAAAGTAGTATTTTCCCGGTTCCGTCAAAATTGGCAGAACTACGCGGGTCTGATTCTCACCGGATGTGAGATACGTAGGCAAACCTCATCGGTTCTGGCCCTCAATTTTTTTTTAAAAAAAATCCAAAAGTATTTTCCTTTCCTTCCTTCTTTAGAAAAGTCTTTCTTTGATTCCTGTTTTTTAAAAATTCAAAACTATTTTTCTTTAATTCCTTTTAGGAGTCTTTCTTTTAGAAAATCCTGAAAAAAAATAAAAACAAAGAAAATTTTTATACCAAAAAATATTTTATTTGTAGGATTTTTTCATTAGAAAAAAAAATACAAATAAAATCAAAAGTCCAAAAAAAAGTATTTTCTTTCTTCTTTACAAGTCTTTCTTTAAAAAAAAATCGAAAAAACAAAATAAAAAAAGGATAAAATCAAAAATCCAAAAATATTTTCATTCTTCTTTTGAAAACCAAAAAGAAAATTCAAGCTTCAAAAATATTTTCTTTTTCTTTAGAAGTATTTCTTTTATAAAATCAAAATAAAAGTACAAAATTCCAAAAATATTTATTTTCTTTCTTTAGAAATTTTTCTTTCGAAATTCCAAAAAGATATATATTTTTTCTTTCTTCTTTAGAAGTCTTTCTTTTCAAAAATTCTCGAAAAAAAAACAAAAAAAATTCTAAATCAAAAAATATTTTCTTTCTTCTTTTTAAGTCTCTGTCTAAAAAAGAAAAAAAATATATATATATATATATATTCAAAATCACAAAAAAAAAGAGTTAGTTTACGTCCTTTAGTCATGATCTTCCTGAACTGTGCAAGATCTGATTCATGCGGCGTCATGATACTTAGGCAACCCACATCAGGTTCGATCAAATGATTTTTGAAAAAAAAAAGAAAAAAAAAAGAGTGAAAAAAAAATCAAAACAAGAATGATAATAATAAGGACCGACTGAGTCCATTCTAACGTGTCTTTTGTTTTGAATATTGAAGAATGTTTGAGGTGGTCGGTTTGTGGTAAGCTGCAACACAATTCACAAGGTCCAAGAGATAATGCCAATGACANAGAAAATGACTGAAATGTGTCAAGCATGGGCCAATGGCCAAGGACCGCCCTTCTCTGTTCAGGGTTTCCCAGAATTCACACCCATCTCGACAACTACCATCCCGGTCTCATTGTCTGATAAATCTTATCCATATGGGTTCAGTCTTTATCCTAGCTATACGACCACAGCTGGAACTCTGGTTGCATGCTCTCAAAATTTGTCATTGACAACCAATCAGACAACCACTGTTGTTATGCCTGTCTTCACTGTCCCACAGCCGACGGTGGTGCAGAGGAAACCTCATGAGTCACAATTTTCTACCCATAAAGAACAATACCACTCTCCTGAGTACCACTCATACCTATTTGATCTTCCTGCAAATATTAAGAAGCCTGTCCAAAATATGGCAAAGGAAGAAATGATCAAAAGAGTGAATAGCTTAGAGCAACAGTTGAAAAACATGCAAGGGTTGGCAGGTCAAAAGAGTATTGCCTTCGAGGATCTATGTATGTTCCCTAATGTCCGCTTGCCACCTGGTTTCAAGACTCCCAAATTTTAAAAGTATGATGGACATGGAGATTCCATAGCCCACCTGAAAAGGTATTGCGATCAGCTAAGAGGTGCAGGAAGAAATGAAAAATTGCTAATGGCTATTTTGGGGAAAGCCTTGCGGGGGTAGCCTCTGAATGGTTTACTGATCAAGACACATCTTGCTAGTATGTCTTGGATGACATGGCTCAGGCTTTTGTCAAACAGTTCCAATACAACATTGACATTGCCCTAGACCGCAATTCCCTTTCCAACCTGAAGAAGAAACCAAGTGAAAGTTTCAGGGAATATGCCATTAAATGGAGAGAGCAAGCGGCTAGAGTTAAGCCACCCATGGATGATCACGAGCTAATCACTGTCTTCATTCAGGCGCAAGAGCCAGATTATTTTCAAAACACGATGTCCATAGTTGGCAAATCTTTCTCAGAAGCAATCAAAATGGGAGAAATGGTTGAGAATGGTCTTGAAACAGGCAATATTATAAGCCAAACAGTTCTCAAAGACGCAACGCAGGCTGTCCAGATTGAATCTAATAATCTTAGCGACATGAATGTGAAAGACGAAGAAATCATGATGGCATCGGGGTTGAGAAGAAGTCCTAGGATAACATCTCGAAGGTATGACCAGCCTTGTCTGTTTTCCGATGATTCCCATGAGCACTACTATCCACCTCAAAACCCACAATACTCTTTTGCTCCACCTGAGTATGTTGTCCAGCCACCAAGACACCCCAGAAGGCGAGCATCGCAAAATCTCAACCAGCCTCCACATAATTTCCAAGTGCCCTATAACCCGCATCCAAAAAAGGGATATAGAGGGGAGCAAAGGTTGAAAGATAATTTTACACCAATAGGGGAGTCGTATGCAAGCTTGTTTGAGAAACTAAAGCATTATGACATGATTGGACCCATTCCTCCAAATCATGTGGATCCACGTGCAAGAAACTTTGACCCTTCTAAAAGGTGTGAATACCATTCCAATGCCTAGGGGAACGATGTTGAAAGCTGTCGGGATTTGAAAAGAGAAATAGAAAAGATGATCCAGCAAAATCTAATTGTGATCACAGACAGTGACACCCAGAATATCACTCAGAATCATTTACCTGCACATGATGATGCACACTTTGTAGGGATAATGCGTGGTGACAGGGAGTATGAGAATCCTCTCGGGAAGTTGCTAACTGAAGTTGTTGATTTTGAAATTGGAGAATGCTCTGCTGATTCTGATGAGCAAATTTGTGGCTAAATGTCAAGCTTAGCAATTGAAAAGTCATTCCCTCCTTACTAGGAAGGAATAATGGTAGCTTGTTTTGATATTTTTTCTATTATCTGGGTTATTTCAGGGTTGTGATCCAGATTTTATTTGTTTTATTGAGTCAAACCCTTCTATCCCTATGTTCTGTTTGTGTCAGTCTTGTCTGTCTGTTTTGTTGCTATTTTCCTTACCCGGGTTATTTTAGGGTTATAACTCGGATTTTAGGTTGTTTGTCTGGTTGTTTACTCAATGAAATACAATTTGTCCTTTTGTGTCATTCCATGCTTAGTTCCTTTCCCGCTAGTTTTAGTGATATGATATGCATGCGGAAATTTTGGCCAGATCTTATAAACTGATTTATTCCTGAATGAATAAGTGAGAAAGAGACACTTTTGAGGATGAATAAAGATTTGAGATACTTTGGAACTAAGGTCGAGTAAAATTCACCTTCAAATCATTGTGAAGATCGAGCTTGAGGATGTTTAATCAATTGAAGCTTGGTCGGAAATTTGGCATTAATGGATGGAAAGTGTCTTTCGACCACGACACACCAAGAATATAGACATGTTCATCAACACTATGATCGCAAAAAGATAATATGTTTTGGCGTTCTCGAGGCTGGGAGGCTCTTTTTCTTCTACCTAAACACTTTATACCCTTCTCTACCCCTTTTGAGCTGGTGTCATTTTTCTTTGACCACCCTCTTTTGGAATCAAGTTTAGAGTTCAAAAATCCAAAAAGAAAAAGAGAAAAAAAAGGAAGAAGTGAAAATGAAAAAAAATGAAGAAAAATCCATGCCCCAAGAGTACAAACTGGGGAAACTCTTAGAAAGTTCAAATGAAAAAAAAAGAGAAGAAAAGAACAGTCAAAGGTCCATGCCCTCAGAAAATAAAAGCTTGGACAATTTGTTTTGAAAAAAGAAAAACATGAGAAAAAGAAAGAAAGATAAAAAATAGTCACGTCAGATGTTTGAACTACGTTAGACCTGATTCCTAAAAAAAACAGGATACGTAGGCAGCCTTACACGGTTCGGTCCAACCAAATAAGATTCCAAATAAGAAGAAAAAAAAATTCAGAAAAATCCCTAGTAGCTAAAATTGGGGCAGAAATTTTACTTCCCTTTTAGAAGAGTCAAGTCCGAGAGTTCTAAGTTTATAACCCCTCATTTTGAGTCTACTTTAAGCCTTCATGCCAACCCTCCTTTCCAACCCTATCCAAAAACCTTCCAAATAAAGTCCTCCCGATATTCCTTCAAGAATGCCAAGAGAAAGCATGGAATCAGCAACGGTTGTCAAACCACATAGAACACTGTCAAGTTGCTCACAAAAGAAAAATAAAAAGAAAAGAAAAGAAAAATAAGAGAGTCTTACTAGTGAAAACCCTCATGGGCACTGTAAGGCGATGGTAACTAGAGAAAAATAAATGAGAGAGACTTATTGGTGAAAACCTCTCAGGGCACCACTGGTCGAAAGTGAGTCGTGAAGCTGATGCGAAGAATTGGCACAAACAAGCCCGACTTCAAAGGTCATAAAAATGGTGAAAGGGAAGATTTGATCAGTTTGATAGATCGGCCATTAAGTCCAAAATGCATGTCATAATCATTAAGGCTAGTTACCTCAAAATAAAATAAAATAAAAAAGAAAAAGAAAAAAAGCAAACTCTTCCTTCTGTCCTTCCGACATGGGCATTGCTTGCTAATACTTGTTTGTTTGCATCATTGTGTCATTCACTCTGATTCAGTCCTTGTCAAAACAGTAAGAAAAGATTTCAAAATCTGCTACCATCTTTTCAGTTGCACAAAGCAAATTTGGCTATCACATTCAATTGTTACAGTCAACATGCCTCGAGGGTTCATGAAAATGAAAATTGTTTCCCCCCAAAAAGACTCTTGTCAGCCTACTTGGCACAAGCAAAGATTACTGGTGATTCCATCTGACAGTCAAATTGCTCCAAAAGGCAAGAAGCCACTCAAGATATCAGAAAAGGTCGCATAAGCAAAGATCTCCTGTTGGGATAAGGTTGATTAAGCCACAAATACAAATGGTACTGGGTGTGAAACAATCAGGGTTGATGCAGAGCAAAAATGTCTCTTGAAAACCGACTCAAGTTGATTGAGCAAAAGCCAAGCTGCCCAGGACTCAAGGCCACAAACCGACCACCACTTTTAAAACTGACAAAATTTTTCTTTGTTTGAAACAGGGACAAAGCAGTGCAAGGAAGTTGGTTCAAACAAAAAAAAAAGAGAAGAAAAGAAAGAAAAAGAAAAAAGAAGAAGAAAAGAAGAACCGACAAAGGGGAGTTTCTCAAATCTTTGTCTTTATCTGTGCATAAAATGTTGTCTTTGCTCTTCACATTTTTCCTCCTAGGATAAAAAGTCCTAGTCTGATGGATTTTCCTCCCAATAAAAAAAAATCTTAGTCTGATGAATCTTTCTCCTAAGATACAAAAAAACAAGAGACCTAGTCTGATGATCTTTCTCCTATGATCAAAATCTTAGTCTGATGAATCTTTCTCCTAAGATAACAAAAATTAAGGGACCTAGTCTGATGAATTTTCTCCTAGGATGGAAAGCTTAGTCTGATAAATTTTTCTCCTAAGATAAGAAAACTTAGTCTGATGAATCTTTCTCCTAGGATAGAAATCTTAGTCTAATGAATCTTTCTCCTAAGATAAAAAAAAGGAGACCTAGTCTGATGAACTTTCTACTAGGATCAAAATCTTAGTCTGATGAATCTTTCTCTTAAGATAACCAAAAAAAAAAAACCAAATGACTTAGTCTGATGAATCTTTATCCTAGGATCAAAATCTTGGTCTGATGAATCTTTCTCCTAAGATAACAAAAAAAAGGGACCTAGTCTTATGAAATTTCTCCCAGGATCAAAATCTTAGTCTGATGAATCTTTCTCCTAAGATAACGAAAAAAAAAAAACAAATTACCTAGTCTGATGAACTTTCTCCTAGGGTCAAAATCTTTGTCTGATGAATTTTTCTCCTAAGATAATAATAAAAACCCTAGTCTGATGAATCTTTCTTCTAGGATAGAAATCTTAGTCTGATGAATCTTTCTCCTAAGATAATAAAAACAAGAGACCTAGTCTGATGAATTTTCTCTTGGGATCAAAATCTTAGTCTGATGAATCTTTCTCCTAAGATAATAAAAACAAGAGACCTAGTCTGATGAATTTTCTCTTGGGATCAAAATCTTAGTCTGATGAATCTTTCTCCTAAGATAGAAAACCTAGTCTGATGAACTTTCTCTTAGGATCAAAATCTTAGTCTGGTGATTCTTTCTCCTAAGATAATAAAAACAAGAGACCTAGTCTGATGAATTTTCTCCTAGGATCAAAATCATAGTCCGATGAATCTTTCTCCTAAGATAGAATACCTAGTCTGATAAACTTTCTCCTAGGATCAAAATCTTAGTCTGATGAATCTTTCTCCTAAGATAATGAAAACAAGAGACCTAGTCTGATGAATTTTCTCCTAGGATCAAAATCTTAGTCTGATGAATCTTTCTCCTAAGATAACGAAAAGAGACCTAGTCTGATGAACTTTGTCCTAGGATCAAAATCTTAGTCTGATGAATCTTTCTCCTAAGATAAATAAAACCTAGTCTGATGAATCTTTCTCCTAGGATAAATGTCTTAGTCTGATGAATCTTTCTCCTAAGATACCAAAAAAAATCAAAAAAACAAAAAATCCTTCTTGATTCATTTTAGCGTAGGTACAAAATTCAGTAGTCTCATTTTCCAACATAGGGTCTTCATTTCCTAGTTGATTTTATTTTTAGACATAGAGTCTCCACTCCCTAGTCGCTTTTCCAACCTAAGATATTCCATTCCTTAGTTGATACCAACATAGGGTCTCCATTCCCTAGTCGATTTTGTTTTTAGACATAGGGTTTCCACTCCCTAGTCACTTTTCCAACATAGGGTCTCCACTCCCTAGTTGATTTTAGACATAGGGTCTCCACTCCCTAGTAGCTTTTCCAACATAGGGTCTCCAATCCCTAGTTGATTTTACTTTAGACATAGGGTCTCCACTCCCTAGTCTTCTTTCCAACATAGGGTCCCACTCCCTAGGAGACACCAGCATAACTTGGTGATCTCTTCCTGACAACAGCATAACCTGTTGATCATTCCCTCACACTGGCATAACCCAGTGATCTCTTTTCCCTAGGCAACGGCATAACCTGTTGACTTTTTCCCATACATCAGCATAACCTGGTGATCTCTTTCTTGAAAACGGCATGGCCCGTTGATCCTTCCCCAGACACCGCCATAACCTGGTGATCTTTTTCTTGACGACAGCATAACCTGTCGATCTTGTCCAACATAGGGTCTGCAATCCCTAGTTGATTTTACCTTTGGGCATAGGGCATCCACTCCCTAGTCCACAATAACTCCGGGTGCACCATTCCCCGCTTTTCATTGCTTTCAATAATAAAGTAACATAGATCTTATTACAATAACTCACGAAATTTTCCTAGTGAAAACTGGGGCAGAATATTTCGTTTGTTTGCTTTGATTTTGCGCAGGTTACAATGGATTCGAGACGACCAAAAGAAGAAGTCTCAATTCAGAATAAAAGAGAAGAAGAAAAGAAAAGAGTTGAACCCCAAAGTACAGAAGAGGAAAAGATGTGGACTACTCGAGACAGATTGAAGTCACAAGCTATGCATGTCCATTATTGATCCAAAAAAGCTGTAGAAGAATGAACTAGCACGTGCAGCAAACAATCATCAAGGTTCAGATCAAAGTTTGCATGAAGAACGAGCCAATACTAAAGACCAAGCTTCAGAAGACTCATAGATAGGAATGTTGTAACTCGTAGCTGATAGGGTTAGTTAGTCTTTCCTTTTTGATTTTGATGTAATAACAGGACCGCGAACCGGAGCCTCGGATGAAACCTCGCTCGACTCTGCAACTCATAACTCCAAAACTCCTTGAACTACACGCGACCTGATTCCCTTATAACCCGGGATATGTAGGAGGTCCAAAACCATGACTCGGTCACATCATCCTTCCTAAGTTTTCTACACTTTTAAATAAAGGTCTGGTCAAAACATGTCTTGTCTTTCTTTGTCTGAAAACTCTTCGCGTTTCCAGTCAGAGAGGGGCAGCTGTAGACATGTAATTTTTGACCCTCCCCGAAAATTTGCCCATATTAGCGTTTTAATATTTATTTTAGGTCTAATATCTCTATTTTAACTAGTTTTTACTTTATTTTATCACAAAAACTAAAATTATAAAAAAATAGATTCACTTTGTAGTCATACTATTTTACTATGATTTTTATTTTTTATATAATCTTTTCAAAATACCAAAAAGAAAAATGTAGTTTCAACTTTAATTCTTAGTTTTATTTTTAAATATAATAATTTATTAAAGTCAATTAAAAATAATTTTTACATATTTATAAATACATTATATCATTGTAGTCTTCTTAGCCTAAATTTAAAACCTAACAAGACATGGACCAAGCCCATGATTCCGAAGCCCTTACTCTCTTAACCTAGAAGACCCCTAATATAAAAAATATCTAATGCTCTTCTTCTTCCATATACAATCTAGGAGGACCTCCTCCCGTTGACAATAAAATAAAAAAAAACGGCAGCCTCTAAAATTCCCAAGCCAGCAGCCATAGAAAAAAAATAGCAGCTTCCGTCAGACCTCCTCCCTCCTCTCACGCCAAACTCCGTGGGATTTCTCTCATTTTGAGAGACAAAGAGGATACCCAACATCAGCTCCCCCTCCTTCACCACCCTTCTTCATCTTCTCCAAACACACCCTAATCACCCCAAGACCACCATAGAACGTCCATCAATGAACACCATTGAAGCAGCCAAATCATCACCCGAAGTCATCACCTGAAACTCGACAGAACCCAGCCAAAAATGCAGTTGAACCTCGTCCCAAAAACCATCGTAGCTTTAGCCATAAAACCTCGTCCAACAGCCATGAAAGTGCGGTCTTAAAACCTCCACTAAACCACCTCAAACCGTAAGCCTTAAACAGCCCAACAAACACCGCAAGAAATGAGCTGAAAGCTCAAGGAAACAGTTCCCTTTCACACCAAATCAGCAGCTCCAAAGTTGAGTTCGTAGTCACTGGCGAAAGCTCCGGTGAGGTCTGTGTTCAGTCGGGAGGTTCCCGTTCGAGGCCGTCGATTCCAGTCCACGATTCTGATTTATGAGCTCATTTGAAATTTTTGAAGCTCTGTGTCTTGTCGTGCACATTGGGGAGCATATTCCATAATAAAGTTCAATTTTAAATCATCTCTTTATTTATTAATATATATTTTTCTTCGGTACTATCAAATTTAGTGTGGTTGCTAATTTTGGTAATCATGACACCTGCTTTATGAATTTATTAGTTTATTCCCGACAAACATTGTATGTCATTTGTACCATTTCCTTTTCGGTTGATTCAGTGATTGAATTTCCAAGGATTGTTGGTTTGTTAATGGGACATGTGAATTTTGGGATTTGTGTTTAGGCTGACCATATGTTTTGGTTTAAAGGAATTAATTTTAACAAAGGGTACATGGGCCGAACAAGTTTAATTTTCAAGGCCCAATGATTTCAATCAGTAGATTAAGAATTGGCTTGCTCCTCCTTAACAGATAAATACCTCATAATATCAAAGATATAGTAGTATGTCGTAAACACCTTTAACATGTGGTTAACTTGTCAATACTCTAAATATCTAAACTATTTTTTACTTTCAGTAACTCCACATCCATAAATTATTTGCCTTCGATAATCTCAAACCTTAGGAAAAAATAAACAACTCATGAAAAATAATAGTTTTCTTTAGATATGTGATAATAAATCATCGTGACCATAGTCATGATTACGTGATCTACACTTGGGTTTGCAACTCATGCTCCCCGACTCTAACTCAAAATTATAATAAAAATCACATGTTGTAATTGCGGGTGCATTTCATGTGGCGTAGTTATAATGTGTCCAAAAACTAAGCAAGTGCACGTCATTGTGACTTGTTTCAAGATAAATCCATAAATATTAAAGCGGTCTAAAATTAAAAAGGCTAAAAGCACAATGGGAAAAAATATGTAAATAATCAAATAATTTAGGCTAAATATTAATAGTTAAGCGACCGTGCTAGAACCACGGAACTCGGGAATGCCTAACACCTTCTCCCGGGTTAACAGAATTTCATACCCGGCTTTCTGGTTCGCAGACAATTTAAACAGAGTAAAAAATTTCCTCGGTTTGGGATTTCAATAAATAAATGGTTTCCCGAAACACCGTAAAGAATTCGGGTGGCGACTCTGAAACTAAAATAAATCCCAAATCCGAATAATGTCACTTTAATTGAAAAAACTCCCTTATTACCCCTTCATTATCTCAGGGGTGGAAAAATGAGGTGTGATAGTACTAAGCCATTATACAACTGTATAAGTAGCATTTCCTTGTAATGATTAGACATGTACTATGTTGGAATTCCCCCCTCTTACATAAAATGGACCCCTTTCATTTTGTAAAACACATGAACATTTACTGTGATACCACATTTTAAAATTTTCTCGTGCTCAACACTGTCTCACAACTTTATTACTCTTTACTTTATTGTTCTTCGTTTGTTGTTCTTCATTTATTGCTATTATTCAACCCCGAGGTCCCGATTCCAGTGAGCTCGAGGCCCTGATTTTGTGCCTTCTTCAGTTTGCTTATCTCATTCTCCTCATTCACACTTGTTATTTCTTGATTATCAACTAGTATTAAGATAAATCACATATTTTTAGAACCACAAATCATGTATAATTGTTAAAACCATTTTCAAGGTAACACCCTTACCGCGTATTGGTGATTTAATAGATTAGACTTAGGGTGCTCAGGTATTCACAAAGATTGACTTGAGGTAGGGGTACCATCAGTTGAAGATCAGGGCTTCAGATATTCCAAAGACAACTTTCAGGATCTGTTATGGCCATTATGTGTTTATGGTGATGTCTTTCAAGCTGACCAATGCCCCAACAACTTTCAAGCACTTTATGAACAACATGTTTCAACATAATCTGGATTCCTTTATCATCGTGTTTATTGAAGATATATTGGTGTACTCTCGCATCTGGGAGGAGCATCAACAACACTTAAGGATAGTGCTCCATACTTTGTAGGAGCTGAAGCTATATGCCAAATTCTCCAAATGCGAGTTTTGGCTAGACTCGGTGGCATTCTTGGGTCACTTGGTTTCAAGTGAGGGGATTAGAGTGGATCCTAAGAAGATCGATGCAGTTCAAAGTTGGCCAATATCTTCTACAACTACTAAGATCTAGAGTTTCCTTCGGATGGATAGGTATTATCACCACTTCGTGGCAGGATTTTCATCTATTGCAACTCTTTTGACTAGATTAACTCAACCGGGTGCCCCATTCAGGTGGTCTAACCAGTGTGAGGAGATCTTTCAGAAGCTCAAAACTATCTTGACTACGGCTCGAGTTATGGTTTTACCTTTAGTGTCTGGTTCACATACAGTCCACTGTGATGCTTCACGTGTTGGCACTAGGTGTGTATTGATGCAAGATGGTAGGGTGATTTCTTATTCTTCACTTCAATTGAAGCCCCATAAGAAGAAATACTCGGTGCATGATTTAAAGCCAGAAGCTATTATTCACATTCTTATGATTTGGATGCACTATCTTTATGTCGTGTCTTGTAGGTGTTCATGTATCACGATAGTCTTCGGTACTTATTCAAGAAAAAAGAATTAAACTTGAGGCAACGAAGATGGTTAGAGATACTAAACGACTACGATATCACCATTTTTTATCATCCCGGGAAGGCCAATGTGGTGGCAGACACTTTGAGTAGGAAGGAATAGAGCATGGGAAGTCTTGCTTTTATTCCATTTTGGGAGAGACTGTTAGCTTTAGATGTTCAGGTTTTGGCCAACAGGTTCGTGAGGTTGGATATTTTGGAGCCTAGTAAGGTTTTTGCTTGTTTGTACCACAATTGTCCTTGTTTAAATGCATCAAGGTGCGTCCGTATGATGATCCCCACTTTCTTGTCCTTAGGGACATGGTGATTCTAAAGAGGTGGCTATTAACGATAATAGGGTATTGAGGCTTTAGGGTCGGATTTGTGTGCCTAATGTAGATGGGTTACGAGAGTTGATTCTTAAAGAGGCCCATAGTTCGCGGTACTCTATTTATCCAGGTGTCGCGAAGATGTACTATGATTTGGAATAACACTAATGGTGAAGAAGAATAAGGAAACGTATTTTTGAGTATTTGGTTCGATGTTTCAACTATCAATAGGTTAAGTATGAGCATCAAAGACCTGGTGGGTTACTTCAGAGGCTAGATATTCTGGTGTAGAAGTATGAGCGTATCACTCTGGATTTTTTTGTTGGGTTGCCACTAACTTTGAGGAGATTTGATGCGGTGTAGGTCATTTTGGACTACCTGACCATGTTTATTCACTTACTTTAAGTCATGACTACCTACGATTCTGAGTAGCTGGCTCGAATTTATTTTAGAGAGGTTGCTCATTTGCATGTTGCACCCGTTTCTATTATCTCGGATCGAGGCACTTAGTTTATATCATTTTTTTTGTGATCCGTGCAGTATGAGTTGAGCACACAGATCGATTTGAGTACGTCATTTCATCCCCAGATGGACGGACAATCTGAGCGTACTATTTAGACCTTCGAGGACATGTTACGACCCTGTGTCATTGATTTTGAGGGTCAGCGGGATCAATTTCTACCTTTAGTAAAGCTTGCCTACTATAAAAGCTACTAGTCAAGCATTCACATGGCTCCATATGAGGCCATGTGTGGGAAGTGATTTCGTTCTCTAGTTGGTTAGTTTGACCCGGGGACGCTAGGTTTTTGGGCACTAACTTGGTTCGTGATGCTTTGGAGAAGGTGAAATTGATTGAACAACGCTTTCGTACAGAGCGGTCTAGGCAAAAGAGTTTTGCTGACAGGAAGGCTCGTGACATGGCATTCATGGTAGTGAAAATGTTCTACTCATAGTTTCTCCCATGAAGGGTGTGATGAGATTCAGGAAGAAGGGCAAGTTGAGCCCTCGGTCTATTGGTACTTTCGAGATTCTGGAGAGAGTTAGTGAGGTGGTCGGCAGACTTATTTTGTCACCTAGATTATCGAGAGTTCATCTAGTATTTCTTGATTCCATGCTCTGAATGTATAATGTATATATGTTACATGTGTTATATTTCAGCTCGGTGCTGATGGACAATTATTTGACTTATATTGAGGAGCCAATAGTTATTTTGGACCTGCAGGTCCGAAAGTTTAGCTCAAAGAACACTGCATAGGTAAAGGACTAATGGAGAGGTCAACCGGTCGAGGAGGTGACTTGGAAGACCGAGCATGTTTGGAGCCGATATCCTCATATTTTTGGCACTTCAGGTATGTCTCTAAACTCATTCAAGGATGATTATTTGTTTAAAGGGGAAAAACGTAATGACCCGTCCGGTAATTTTGTATATTTGAGCGCAATTTTCGTATTTGATGCTTCTGGTAGGTGTATTTGTTGATATGCGACTTGCGGGGATGGTTTTTTTGGTTTTGGGGAGGTTTTGAATTGAATTGGAACACTTAGTTCCTTGTTTGGAAGCTCATGTTGGAAGTGTTGACCAAGTTTTACATTTGTCTATATGGCCTCGAATAAGAGTCTTGATAGTTCCGTTAGGTCCGTATTGTAATTTTGGACTTAGGCGTATGTACGAAATTTGATTCGGATGTTCCTAGGTTGAATTGACTCAAGTTGACAAACGTTGGAAGTTTGAAGGTTTAGAAGTTCATAGATTTGCCCCATAGTTGACTTGGTGCCTATATGTCTGTTTGTAATTCCGATCCTTGGAATAGGCTCGTATAGTGATTTATGACCTGTGTGTAAAATTTGGGGTCATCCCAAGTTGTTTAGACATGTTCGGTGAAAGTTTGGAATTTAGGAATTTTGATTAGTTCACTAACTTTGAATTGGTGTGCAATTCGTAGTTTTAATGTTATTTTGTGTGATTTATGGCTTTGAGGTCCGTGTTATGTTTTGGGATTGGTTGTTGTGATTGGACGGGACCTCAAGTGTGTTCCAAATGTGTTTTGGACCATTTAACTCATGTTTGGAGTGGTTTATTTCTGGTGTTCTGGTGTTCATCACGATCACAGAAGGTGTGTCACCATCGTGGTTTGTGGAGCATTGAGGCAGTAGCCATTGCGTTCGTGTCCTAGGTGTCACATTTGCGTAAAAGGAAAAGTGGATGGGTTAATCAATCTTTTATCCTTCGCGTTCGCATGGGAGGGACCGCGTTCTTGTAGGCTCAACATTGGAAGGCATCTCGTTCGTGACCAGGTCCTCACATTCACGAAGAAGGGGCAGCAGCTGGGCTAAATTTGGTTATCACGGTCGTGAAGGTGGTCACGCGATCGCGAAGTGTATACCTGGGAAGATTTGTTAAATACTCTATTTCGTGGGTTTGAGTCATTTTATCACATTTTGAGACTGGGAGCTCGGATTTGGGATATTTTGGAGTGGATTTTCACGATTTGGATTGGGTAAGTATTTTTACTCGGATTTGGTTATTATTCATGATTCCAACCATGATTTTAGCATTTTAATGATGAATCTAAGAGAAGAAAATTAAGGATTTTCGTAAAAAAAAATTCTAATTGAAAAAGGAGGATTTTAACCCCGATTCGGAGTCAGAATTGTATGAAACTTGTATGGTTGGACTCGTATTCGTATGGGTGCTTGAAATTTATGACTTTCGTCGAGTTCCGAGAGGTGGTACCAGGTTGAAATTTTGATTTTTTATAAAGATCAGAGCATTATTAAGTGGAATTTCTATAGTCGTGTTTGATATTATTGAGGTATTTTCGGCTAGATTCAGCCCGTTTGGCAGCCTATTCTACAGACAAGGGCTTTTTGGAGTTTTGGTTTGGCTTATTTGACGTAAGTATCTTGCATTACCTTGTGTAGGAGAATAACTTTAGGATTTGGCCGTAATTGCTTATTTGATTAATATGGAATGCGACGTGCACATGAGGTGATAAGCTTGTACATGGGCAGTATTTCTGATTTATGACTTGGAAAAACCTTAGGCTATTAATATGTCTTAATTTGAGGATGTAGTGTATATGAACCATGCGTAATCACTTTATGGGTATATGATCATATTCTCTACACTTGTTTTTAGCCGTATTAATTCTTTATTCGTTAAATACCCATCCATAATTTATTATTTTACATGTCCTTGTGCACGTTGTTGATAAATTATTAACTCATACTCGTGATAAAAACATTGGCATTATTGTTTGTGATTTTGTGACACATGCGGACATGTTGAGCGGATTGTTTGGGTATTGGCTGATGTCCTTGTCGTGCGAGCTTGAGATTTCTTCCATACGAGTAAGATTGGTATGTGCACGAGGTCTTTATCATGTGAGTGTGATTATATTGTGGCACGAGGTCTTTGTCGTGCGAGTGTGACTGACTTTGGCACTAGGTCTTTGTCCGGTGAGTGTGAGAGATGTTGACATAAGGTTTTTTTCATGTGAGTGTGATTAGTACTGTGGCACGAGATCTTTGTCGTCTGAGTGAGACTGATAATGTAGGTGTGAAGTTCCATATGTGTCTATTTCTAATTAATGACTTGTTGAAGCTGAGTCATTTTTCTTGTTTTTAATTGTTACCACTTGTTCCGGGGATATCATTGTTGTTACTTCTGTTATAACTTCTGTTGCCGATCTTTTGATTTATTTCATGTGTTATTTTTTACTAGTTAGCATCACTTGACTTGAACCTCCTCACTACTTCACTGAGATTAGTCTTGATATTTATTGGGTACCGAACGTGGTGTACTCATACTACACATCAACACATTTTTGTGCAGATACAGGTGTTGGAGGCAGCAAAACTAGGTTGTGATAGCTTCGTTGATCATGAGGATTCGAGGTAGCTACATTAACCATTGCAATCCGTTAAAGTCCTTTTTATTTGTACAAATTTTGTCATTTTTATATCCGAATAGTATTGTATGTTTTAGATATTCCCATGAATTCACCTAGAGCTCGTGACTCCGTACTACCTAGTTCTTGGATTTATGTTGAGTATTTCCACTTTGTCTTGTATTACATATATTTCCACATTTATGTTAAACTCTGTTTCGTTGAATCTTTCTTTTATTTTTTTAAATCATGTTAAGTGACCGGCTTATCTAGTTTTAGAAACTAGGTTCCATCACGACCCCTGTGGAGGGATTTGGATCATGATACAATTCAGTCCATATCACACATAAAGCATATACAAGAATACTTGTATATAAATAATGGATATCAAATTACATACTTATGGATTGATAGAAGTAATATGCTAAGGTGTATGCATGTGCAAAGTGTGGTACCACATCTCATATTAGGCAGATATACGACAAATAATAATTTATCATGTTTGAATAGGCCATTATCCTACACATGATCTCTAGCATAATTTATGAAGCACACAAAGGGTACAAACATATGAAACATGATAACAAGAAGCATTGTATTCAATGTAAGGCATAGCATAGCCTAAAAACTACCCCGACCATGGATAAAATCTAGTGCACACACACACGCTCATCCCATGTATGTGTGTCACCCTCGGCACGTAGCCATCATTAACAATTCAAGCAACTAGTGCATCAAATCAAGGCTAGGAAAGATACTTACATCAAACAAGCCAAATAAATCCTCAATCCTTCCCTCATAAATCATCTTAGCCAAAAATAACTCAATAATGTTAAATAAACATATAAGAATCAATTCCAAATAATAAAGCCTCAATCTTTATTCTATTTTTAAAAAGTCAACAATGGCCTAGATAGTCAAATCCCGAGTCAAGGGGTAGATCCTGACTACCCATAACCCCACGAGTCCAAATAAGTAATTACATCCCAAAAATAAGTTCAAAATCACCATTCGAACCTAATGGAAGCATCAAATCACCAATCTGAGGTTGTTTACAAAAAATTAAAACCTAGGTTGACTCTTACAACTTAAGCTTCCAACAAAGGAACTAAGCGTTTCAATTCACTAAATTACCTCCACGAAACCAAACTAACCATTCCTGCAAGTCACAAAATAAAGAACAATCATATGGCAAATCTCCGATGGGGAAATGTGGCTCCAATACACAAAACGACTGGCCGAGTCGTTATATCCCCCCCCCCCC
>ML418581.1:0-46711 GCA_005239525.1 Nicotiana knightiana | reverse complement strand
TTTTTCCCCTCCTCTTATTTAAACATTCATCCACAAATAGGTTTAGAATTGTAGCAGCAGTGCCAAAAAGGTAACGATATCTGCTCCGCATATCATTCTCGGTATCTTGAGTCGCCTCCTTAGCCGGATGACCTCTCCATTAGACCTTAACTGACATGATCTCCTTATATGTAAGATTTCAAACTTGCCTATCAAAACTGGAGATCGAATCTTCCTCATAAGCAAGATTCTCGTGCAACTGCACCAAGCTAAATTCCAACACATTTTATTGATCCTCATGATACTTCCGAAGCATAGAAACATGAAGCACCGGGTGAACTCCCAACAAATTGGGTATCAAAGCAAGCTTGTAACCAATTTCATCTACTTTATCCAAAACCCCAAACGAACCAATATACCGAGACTCAACTTTCCCTTCCTCCAAAACCTCATCACACTTTTTATTGGCGAAACTCTAAGAAGAACCTTATTGCCCCACATGAATGCTACATCAAGAACCTTCCTATCAGCATAACTCTTCTGCCTAGACTGCTACTACAAAAGTCATTCACTTGTTAGGAGATTAGCGGAGTATTATAGAGAATGAAATAAGGATATACATATGGTGTTCATCGACCTAGATAAATCTTACAAAAAATTCCCCATGAGGGTTCTGTGAAGATATTTGGAGGCTAGAGATGTACATGTCGCCTACACTAGGTGATTAAGGATATGTTCGATGGATCCAAGATACGGGTGAGAAGAGTGGAAGGAGACTTCGGTCACTTCCCAGTCATGATGGGGTTGCACCAGGGATTATCTCTCAGCCAATTCTTATATGCCTTTGTGATGGATGAGTTGAAATGAAATATTCAAGGGGAGGTACATTGGTACATGTTATTTGCAGATGACATAATTCTTGACTAGACCCGAGTTAGTGGTGATGCAAGGCTGGAGGTTTGGAGAAAGACCTTAAAGTCTAAATGTTTCTGATTGAGAAGACCTAAGAAAGAATACATTTAGTGAAAGTTCAGTAACGAGACTTGATAGGCTAAAGTGAAGTGAGGCAAGATAAACAAGTCACCCCCAAATGAGAAAGTATCAAGTATCATGGATCAACACTACAAAGCTATAGGGAGACTGAGGAGGATGTCACACATTGTATTGGAGAGGGAAGGATGAAATGAAGGCTTGCATCCAGCATCTTATGTATGTGATGTCCAAAATTCCCACCAATGGTCGTGGAGGCGCCTAACTTGCTTAGTAAGCAAGCCAACACTAAATAACAATATTAGAATCCAATTATCAAGTTATTAATAGAGATATGATAAGGATATTAAAGCGGGACAAGTCTCAAAATAGCATTATGATACACATATATATAAGACAGGGTCTAAACACGACCATAACTGTCTTACCAACGCCCATAACCTAGTGTCACAAGGTCATAATCATTTAACAAGAGTAGGTATTCTCAAACGATAAAAACATCCATCTTAGAAGGAAATTAATAGGGAGAGATGGATAAATAGGGAAAGGGACCCATGTACTACGGATCATATTAAGTAAGGTAGATCACCACAAAGTCTCCAATAAAATACTCCTACTCAACTGGATGGGTACCACTAGCACCTGCCTCAAAACCTGCACAGAAATATACAAAAGTGTAGTATGAGTATAAAACCACGGTACTCATCAAGTATCAAGTCTAGCCTTGAAAAACTGGTGGCGAAAGGTCGACATCGAAACTTACTAATAGTTCAATAATGAGGTAAAAGCATAAATAAGATACAAACTAAATCATGGTATCATCAATTAGATAGAAACACTAAAGACACAATACATATGAATTTTAGGCATGATTTGCAGTTAAAAGAGAGATCAAGGTTAGATATTAAATACCCCAATACTCACATAAACGCATGATATGCATCAAAGATTTATATAAAATCCACTACATGAGTCTAAGATTGTAATGTCTGTACCGGTTGTTTTGTGTATTTAAGACATATTTCCCCTGTTTGATATTTTTCGTATGCTTGTTTTTGGTTTGGTGACTTGAGAAGATAGTTGTAAGAGTTGACCAAGGTTTGACATTTGTGCAAACGACCTTGGATTGGTAATTTGATGGTTTTAATAAGTTTGTTTTGTTATTTTAGAACTTGAGGTGCAAAGTTTTGATGTAATCCGGATTGGTTTGGCTTGAATCGGATTCTTAATTGGAAGTTATGAAGTTCTTGAAATTAAGAGAAGTTCAACTTTTGATTTGTTCTTTGATTCGTTTATGTGTTTTTATAGTAGGCGTTTAGAGGCATCGGATTGGTCCGAGTAGTTTTCATGGACTTGTCGATGTGATTGGACGGGGTCTCTGAAGGCTCGGATGTATTTCAAATTGATTCCAAGCTACGTTGGTGAATACTAGTATTGCTGGTTGTTAGGGATCTGGTGCAACCGCACCTGTGTCCTGGTACATCGCACTTGCGGAGACGCATGTGCCTAGTTTTGGTTTGGAGAAGTGAGTATTGTAGTGGCCCAAGTAGATCGCATCTGCGTAGAATTTTCACGGATGTAGGGCTTCTTGTGCAAAGGAATGCGTGCAAAAATGTTTTTGTAGATGTAGGTGAGCTTCGTGGAAGCGGTGGGTTAGCTGGTTAAGTGGAACTCACATATGTGATTGTTTTTCCGCAGGTGCGACATCGCAGAAGCGACTAAGTTTTCCGTAAATGTGGAAATCGTTGGGCAGACTTATATTTTGTTATTTTGAGCTCATTCTCTCATATTTTGAATCCTAGACTTGGAGATGAGTAATTTTGGCATGGAGATTTCAACACAAGGGTTGGGGTAAGTGTTTTTTACACAATTTTTGTATTTATTAAAGAATCTACATGGATTGTCAACACCCAAAATATGAAATGTTTTTTTGGTAAACTTGGGGATATTTTCTATAACTTAAGTAGTGAATATTGGGGTTTTGAGCCATGATTTGGACTCTGGGGTTATGGGTAGTTTGGATATATCCCTTGACTCGGGTTTTGACTATGTGAGCCCGGGTTAGTTTTTGTCGACATTTTCAACATTGAATAAAGATTGAAGATTTATTGTTTGAAATTGATTTTATAGTGTTTTTGATGTTAATGAAGTATTTTTTACTATATTTGAGTAGGTTGGAGGTGATTTCTAAGGGAATGGCTATTCTAGAAAGCTGATTTGGGCTTGTCAATGTAAGTATCTAGCCTAATTTGTGCAAGGGAATAACTCCTTGGAGTGGACTTTATTTGTCTAATTTTAGTGTGTACACAAAAACATATATGTGACATTACAAGCGTATGTGCGAGTGCTATATATGAAATATGACTGGATTAGACATAAGGCTTCTATTATGCCTTACCTTAATTGTGTGATCTCTATGATACATGTGAGCTTATTCTTTCATGCTAGAGCTCATATTTAGGATTATTTTCTTCTAAATAGCCAAGATGGCTATTATGAAATTGTTTCTATATTGATTTAGTTGTAGTCATGTTTAACATGTTGAGCAACCATCCGCACTTTTTTATTATTATTATTATTATTATTATTATTATTATTATTATTATTATTATGCCCTTGTGCACCTTATTGATGAATTGTGAGAATAAGTCTCTTTGATGAAAAATTGGTATCTTCGATTGTAATGATTATGGCACATATGGGCATGTGTAATGACCCGGCCGGTCGTTTCGTGAGATTAGCCCTGTTTCCCCCATTTCTGCTTTACCATATATTGCTTAGCCTGTTTATGTTGTGTTGGTCGGATGGTTTGGGTTCGGAGTGGTCGTGGTGAGAACGTAGGCACTTAGCCTCTTAAAGTATCCTAATAGTTGAAAAGTCAAACTGAGAGTTGACTTATTGGTAAACAACCTCAGAATGCAGATTTTATGGATAAGATAGCTTCTCTATGTCATTTGGGACTTAGGAGTGTTTCAGAATGAGGTTTTGATGTCTAGTGTAGAATTGGGCTTGAATTGGCGAAAGTTAATTTTTTGCGATTTCCGGTCGGCATTGGAAAATAGGATATAGGGGTCGGAATGAAATTTCGACAGTTGGAGCAGGTTCATAATGTCATTTTGGATATGTGTGCAAATTTTCAGGTCAAACGGATGTGTTTTGGTTGGTTTCGGCATCATTGGCGAAATATAGAAGTTTCAAAGCTCATAGGTTTGAATTTGATGTAATTTTGGTGTTTTCGTGTTGTTTTTTGTGTTTCGAAGGCTCGACTAAGTTTGAATGATGCTATGGGATGTGTTGGTATGTTTGGTTGAGGCCCCGAGGGGCTCGGGATTGATTTTCGATTGTTGGCGGAGGTTTGAACTTAGGAAATTTGCAGCAAATAGCTGTTGGTGTTAAGCTGCTGGTGTGGCCGCACCTGCGAATGGGAAGCTGCAAGTGCGATGCCGCAGGTACGGAGGTCCATGCGCAGGTGAGAAAAGAGGCTAGGTAGGAGGAGTCCAGAGGTGCGAAGAGTTGGCCGCACCTGCGAAGCCGCAAGTGTGGAAAAAGGACCGTAGGTGCGAGAATTGGACTATTAGTGGGGTTTCGCAGGTGCGCACCTGGGATCGCAGGTGCGGGTCCGTATGTGAGATGAAAGGTCCGCATGTGCAGATTAACTGGGAAGAATAGTATAAAAGAGTGCCTCCACAAAATTTGGTTATTCTTCCATTTTTGCATGTGGGTGGAGCTTGTTTGAGAGCTAATTGAAGAAAGAATTCGAGGTTCTTCAATGAAGGTAAGTTCCCGGATTATAAAACTCATTTATGTGCTATTTTGTTCGGATTAGGCTTGTAATTTGAAGGATTAAAGTAGAAAAAGTTGGGAAAAATGGAGAGGAAATTTGCAAATTCTTTTGGTTATTTGAGTAGGCAATTATGGTCCGATTGTGGAGTTTTTGGTATGTATAGAATCGTGGGAGGATGAAGATTCTAGTGATGTAAATTTTATTAAATTTCGAGACGTGGACCTGGGGCTCGGGTTTGGCCGAATTTCGAGAATTGTGTTAAAATTTATATCTTTTGATTGGGTTTTGTTCCGTTAGCGTGAATTGATGATGTTAATCTGATTTTGGTTATATTCGGAGCATTTGGGAGCCAATTCGAGGGGTAAGCGCATCGCGGAGTAGCTTTTGGGCTGTTTTGAGGTAAGTAACGATTGTAACTCTAAACATGAGGGTATGATACCCCGTTATTTGTTATTGTGTTGATAAATGAGGTGACGCACATGCTAGGTGACGAGCGTGAGGGAGTGCACTGATAGGGATTGTGACTTGGTCCGTCCCATAGCGACTATTAAGCCGCTTATTTGATTTGAAACCTTACGACATCCTGTCTTTCAGAAATTTATACTTGTTTATGGGTTGTGAGCCATGTCTGGGGCCTTGTGCCGATCTGATTAGACCCTCAGGGGTATTTTTACACTATTCTACCACTATCCTATTAGTAAATTATGAACTTAGTCATTATTTCCTACTTGTTGTTAATTTCACTGTTATCACACTGCTTGAAAAACCCTGAAAAGTATTATGGGCTGAGTCCCGTAAGTCGAGATAAGTTGCCCAAGTGGCTTGTGAGGGTGACTGAGTCAAGCCGAGAGCCGAGTATGTGAGGATAGTTATGGGACGGGTTGCACGCCCCATCAATATATGTGTTATATATTATATGTGGGTCAGTCTGCACGCCGCACCAATATAGATTATATATATGGATCGGGCTTCACGCCACAGCGGATATAGCGCTTGGGCTGAAGGAGCCCCTCCAGGAGTCTGTACACCCCCAGTGAGCGCAGTCGACTATTATATGCATCGGGCTGCATGCCGCAGCAATATATGTTATATATATATGGATTGGGCTGCACGCGCAGCAGTATAAATATATATGTATGTATAAATGTAGTGAAGGGGGCTGCCCGCAGCAGTAGTTGTGTGTGTTCATGGTACTTACTGAGTACGAGTGTTAAGCGAGAGCATGAGATACTGATAGTGGAGTCACGAGTGACTGAAAGGCTTGCCTAAGGGGGTTTATTGTAAGTGATAATGTGCCCGAGGGGCTAATATTTTATGAAAAAGCTGTTTTTCACTCTTCTTTACACTGAGCCTTTGATAATAACTGTTGGATAAAATTCGTATGAGATTTTTCAATGGAAACCGGAGTTTTTATGAAATATTCAGAATTATAGATTTCTGACTTGATTTATTCATTTCTAGTGTTATTCATTATATGTATTTACGTGATTTAAATTGCTCGTCACTACACTCAAGTGTTTAGTTACATTGATTACTTACTGAGTTGGCGTACTCACGTTACTCCTTGCACCTCTGTGTGCAGATCCAGGTACCGGACCATCTCGCTAGTTGATTTTCGGACGAGCTTGGAGTTTTTCGAGGATTGAGGTGGCTGCTCAGCGTCCCCAGCTCACCTCATTTCCTTCTCTCAGATTATAGTTTCTTTTGGTCTTTTGTACCTCAGACATTTGTTATAGTAAGTCATTTTTGTACATTGTATTCTCAGTCTTAGATGCTCATGACAGTTGACTCCAGGTTTTGGGGAAGTGTGTATTTGTATCGTCTCATTTTGCTATTTTGAAAATCTGCTAAATTTTGGTGAAATTATGGGATATATTGATAATCTGAAATGGATGGCTAGCCTAGTTTCATGATAGGCGCCATCATGACCGGCAGAGGATTTGGGGTCGTGCCAATTTGGTATCAGAGCTTAGGTTACATAGGACTTAACAGTTATGAGCAGGTTTAGTAGAGTCTTTCGGATCGGTACGGAGACGTCTGTACTTATCTTCGAGAGGCTACAGAACCCTTAGGAACAATCTCATTTTCCTTGAATTCTTTTGTGCCATTTGATTGGTTTTGGAAGTCTAAACTTTTGTTGTTTCATTCTCTCACATATGGTGAGGACTCACGCCACCGATCAGGGCGATCAGCCACCAACGAGACCAGCGAGGGGTCAAGGCCGTGGTAGAGGAAGGGGGCCATCCCGTGCGGAAACCAGGGCAGTATCAGTTGATCCCCCTACTATTCAGGATCACGTTCCTGCCGCATATGCTCCAGCGGCATAGGCCCAGGCACCGACAATGCCTATTGTTATTCCGGGTCTTCGGAAGACTTTGGCTCATATCTTGACGATGTCTACCACCCTTGCTCAGGCAGTTGCCGCTACTTCTCAGGTCGGGAGAGGCAGTTAGACTCCAGTTGCCCGGACACCTGAGTAGGCTACTCAGGGCCATCATACACCAGGGGTGGTTCCAGCTCCGCAGGTTACTCTAGTTCAGAACTTCGTGGTCCCAGCTATGCCAGATGATAAGTAGCGTAGGCTGGAGAGGTTTAGTAGACTGCAGCCTCCTACATTCAGTGGTTCCGAGGCCGAGGATGCCTAGAGTTTTCTAGATAAGTGCTTGAGGATGCTATGTATTGCTGGGATTTTGGAGACCAGTGGGGTCTCATTTGCTACTTTTTAGTTCTCTGGTGCGGCCTTCACTTGGTGGGTGTCTTTTGAGAGGCTTAGGCCTATCGGTTCAGCACCCCTTACCTGGCAGCAGTTCTCCACTATCTTCTTGGAGAAGTATATACCCCAATCCCACAGGGAGGAGCAGAGCAAGATTTTTGAGAAGCTGCATTAGGGAGAGCTATCAGTGATGCAGTATGAGATGCGATTTTCGGAGTTGGCTCGTCATGCCACTGAGTTGGTCCCTACTGACAGGGAGAGGATTAGGAGCTTTGTATATGGCCTTACTTATAAGCTCCACCTTTTCATGACCCGAGAGAAGTATCAGATGCTACATTCGAGCAGGTTGTTGATATTGCTTGAGTTATTGAGTCGGTTCGCCGCCAGGAGCGGGTAGAGAGGGAGGCCAAGAGGCCTCATGGATCGGGTGGTTCTAGTGGTGCTCCTTCTAGGGCGCAGTTTCTGCATGGCAGGGGCCGTTCATTCAGGCCTCCTCAATCAGGCCACCCAAGCTATAGTGGTGCATCTTCGCGGCATGGTCCTCACGGTTTTCAGCCAGGCCATTCTTCATTTGGTGCCCTTCCAACCCAGAGTACAGCTCGAGCACCATCAACTCAGGGTTCTTCTATGCATGGTTCTCCTAGTGGCTATTCTAGTGCCAGGGGTTTATTCCACTCCGAGTATCCAGCTCCAGGGAGATGTTATGAGTATGGAGAGTTCGACCATATGAGGAAGTAGTGTCCTCATCTTTGTGGATGTCTATCTTAGTTGAGGAGCCAGCCTTCGACTTCAGCTCCAGTTACTTCACCACCCACCCAGGCAACCAAAGGTGGTAGTCAGTCAGCTAGAGGCCGCCCTAAAGGGGGAGATCGAGCAGGTGGCGGTCAGGCCCGTATGTATGCCTTTCCAGCCAAGCCAGATGCTATGGCCTCCAATGCAGTGATCGTAGGTATTGTCTTAGTCTGTTGCTGAGATGCTTTGCCTTTATTTGACCATGGTTCCACATATTCCTATGTTTCGTCATATTTTGCCAATTTTCTTGATATGCCACGTGAGTCTTTAGTCACATCTGTTCATGTGTCTACTCCGGTGGGTGATACTATTGTTATGGACCGTATGTATCGGTCGTGTGTGATATTTATTGGGGGTATGGAGACTCGAGTAGACATGTTGTTACTCAGCATGGTCGATTTTGATGTGATATTGGGCATGGATTGGTTATCTCCATGTCATGTTGTTCTTGATTGTCACGCTAAGACCATCACCGTATCTATGCCCGGATGTCCGAGGGTTAAGTGGAGAGGTTCTTCTGATTATGTGCCTAGCAGGGTGATTTCCTACCTGAAGGCTCAAGCGTATGGTTGAGAAGAGGTGTTTATCGTATCTGGCTTTTGTGAGGGATGTCAGTGGTGAGACCCCCGCTATTAATTCGGTTCCTTTGGTCCGTGGCTTTCCGGACGTCTTTCCTGCAGACCTGCCAGGCATGCCACCTGACAGTGACATTGATTTTTATATTGACCTGGTGCCAGGCACTCAGCCTATTTCTATTTCACCTTATTGTATGGCACCAGCAGAGCTAAAGGAATTAAAGGAGTAGCTTCAGGAACTCCTAGATAAGGGGTTGATTCGGCTTAGTAAGTCACCTTGGTGTGCACCGGTGTTGTTTGTAAAGAAGAATGATGGTTCTATGTGTATGTGTATTGACTATCGGCAGCTGAAAAGAGTTACGGTGAAGAATCGGTATCCCTTGCCTCGTATAGATGACATGTTTGATCAGTTGCAGGGTGCTAGAGTATTTTCCAAGATTGACTTGCGTTTCGGCTATCATCAGTTGAAGATTCGGGGGCCAGACATCCCGAAGACTGCTTTCAGGACTAGATATGGTCATTATGAGTTTCTGGTTAAACATTCGGCCTGACCAATACCCCACCAGCCTTTATGCACTTGATGCACAGTGTATTCCGGCCTTATCTGGATTCTTTCATCATCGTGTTCATTGACGATATCTTGGTGTATTCCCGATCTCAGGACGATCATGAGAAGCAGTTGAGAGTTGTGCTTCAAACCATGAGAGAGAAGAGATTGTATGCAAAATTTTCGAAGTGTAAGTTCTGGCATGATTCAGTATCATTCTTGGGGCACGTGGTGTCCAGTGAGGGTATTCAGGTTGATCCGAAGAAGTTAGAGGCGGTGCAGAGTTGGTCTAGACCATTATCAGCTACTGAGATTTACAGTTTCCTTGGTTTGGCAGGGTACTATCGCTGTTTCGTCGAGGGATTTTCATCTATTGCAGCACCTATGACCAGACTGACCCAGAAGGGTGCTCAGTTCAGGTGGACTGAGGAGTGTGAGGAGAGCTTTCAGAAGCTCAAGTCAGCTTTGACTACAGCTCAGGTATTGATTTTGCCTATGGGTTCAGGTTCTTATATAGTTTACTGTGATGCCTCAAGAGTTGGACTTCGAGCGGTTTTGATGCAAGACGGTAGGGTGATTTCCTACGCGTCTAGACAGTTGAAGGTGCACGAGAAGAATTATCCAGTGCATGATCTTTAGCTAGCAGCTATTGTCCACGCCTTAAAGATTTGGCGTCATTATTTGTATGGAGTGCATTGTGAGATTTTCACTGATCACCGTAGTTTGCAGCATCTGCTTAAGCAGAAGGATCTGAATTTGCATCGGAGGAGGTGGTTGGAGCTTCTCAAGGATTATGACCTCACTATCTTATATCATCCAGGGAAGGACAATGTAGTGGCCGATGCCCGGAGTCGCTGAGTGGAGAGTTTGCGAAGTTTAGCCTACCTTCCAGTAGCAGAGCGACCTTTAGCACTTGATGTCCAGGCCTTAGCAGGTCTGTTGGTGAGATTTGATCTATCAGATCCTCCACGGGTATTGGCTTGTGTAGCCTCGAGGCCTTCTCTTTAAGATCAGATCAGAGCAGGCCAGTATGATGATCCACATTTTCTTGTTCTTCAGGACAGGGTCCGTCGCGGTGATGCCAGGGATGTGGTTATTGGTGATGATGGGGTCATGAGGATACAGCACCGGATTTGCGTGCCCAATGCGGATGGGCTTCGAGATTTGATTCTAGCTGAGGCCCATAGTTCGCGGTATTCCATCCATCCGGGTGCCGCGAAGATGTATCAGGATCTGAGACAGCATTATTGGTGGAGGAGGATGAAGAGAGATATTGTTGAGTTTGTGGCTCGGTGTCTCAACTGTCAGCAGGTCAAGTATGAGCACTAGAGGCTAGGTGGATTGCTCTAGAGATTTGATATTCCAGAGTTTTCATATAAAAATAGTTATCAGTCAAGTATCCAGATGGCTCCGTATGAGGATTTATATGGTAGGAGGTGCAGATCAATGGTTGGTTGGTTTGAGCCGGTCAAGGCTAGGCTATTAGGCACAAACTTGGTTCAGGATGCATTGGGTAAGGCGATGTTGATTCAGGAGAGGCTTCGCATGGTGCAGTCTAGGCAGAAGAGTTATACAGACCGAAAGGTCCGAGATGTGTCTTTCATGGTTGGGGAGAAGGTATTTCTGAAGGTGTCACCCATGAAGGGTGTTATGAGGTTCGGGAAGAGGGGAAAGCTGAGTCCCATGTTCATTGGTCCATTTGAGGTGCTTCAGAGGATTGGGGAGGTGGCTTATAGACTTGCCTTGCCTCCCACCTTGTCGAGTATTCATCCGGTGTTCCATGTTTCGATGCTCCGGAAGTATGTTGGTGACCCGTCTCATGTTTTGGTCTTTGGGACGGTTCAACTCGAGGGTGATATGTCATATGAGGTAGCGCCAATGGCTATTTTGGGTCGTTAGGTCAGAAAGCTTAAGTTTAAGGATATAGCTTCAGTGAAGGTTCTGTGGAGAGGACAGTCTGTGGAGGATGCCACTTGGGAGACCGAGCGGGAGATACGGGACAAATATCCTCACTTATTCGAGTCTCCAGGTATGTTTCTAGACCCGTTCGAGGAAGAACGTTTATTTAAGAAGGGGAGGATGTAACGACCTGGCCGGTCGTTTTATGATATTAGCCCCGTTCCCCCCATTTCTGCTTTACCATATATTGCTTAGCTTCTTTATTTTGTGTTGGGTCGGTTGTTTTGGGTTCGGAGTGGTCGTGGTGAGAACATAAGCACTTAGCCTCTTAAAGTAGCCTAATAGTTGAAAAGTCAAACTGAGAGTGTACTTATTGGTAAACGACCTCGGAATGCGGATTTTATGGCTCAGATAGCTTCGCTTGGTGATTTGGGACATGGGAGTGTGTTCGGAATGAGTTTTGATGTCCAGTGTAGAATTAGGCTTGAATTGGGGAAAGTTAGTTTCTGGCGATTTCTGCTCGGCAGTGGAAAATAGGCTATAGGGGTCGGAATGGAATTGCGACAGTTAGAGCAGGTTCATAATATCATTTTGGATATATGTGCAAATTTTCAGGTCAATCGGATGTGTTTTGGTTGGTTTCGGCATCACTGGCGAATTATAGAAGTTTCAAAGCTCATATGTTTGAATTTGATGTAACTTTGGTGTTTTCGTGTTGTTTTTGGTGTTTCGAAGGTTCGACTAAGTTTGAATGATGCTATGGGGTGTGTTGGTATTTTTTGCTGGTGCCCCGAGGTGCTCGAAATTGATTTCGGATGGTTGGCGGAGGTTTGAACTTAGGAAATTTGTAGCAAATAGCTGCTGGTGTGGCCCCACCTGCGGATGGGCAGCCACAAGTGCAACGCCGCAGGTGCGGAGGTCCATGCGCAGGTGCAAAAAGAGGCTAGGCAGGAGGAGTCTACAGGTGCGAAGATTTGGCCGCACTTGCGAAGCTGCATATGCGGAAAAGGGACCCCAGGTGCGAGAATTGGACTGTTAGTGGGTTTTTGTAGGTGCGCACCTGGGATGCCAGGTGCGGGTCCGCAGGTGCGAAGAAAGGTCCGCAGCTGCGGATTAACTGGGTGAAACAGTATAAAAGAGTGCCTCCGCGAAATTTTTGTTATTCTTCCATTGTTGCATGCGGGTGGAGCTTGTTTGAGAGCTAATTGAAGAAAGACTTTGAGGTTCTTTAGTGGAGGTAAGTTCCCGGACTATAAAACTCGTTTGTATGCTATTTTGTTCGGATTAGGCTTGTAATTTGAAGGATTAAAGTAGAAAAAGTTGGAAAAATGGGGAGGAAATTTGAAAATTCTTTTGGTTATTTGAGTAGGCAATTATTGTCTGATTGTGGACTTTTTGGTATGTTTGGAATCGTGGGAGAATGAGGTTTCTAGTGATGTAAATTTTATTAAATTTTGAGATGTGGGCCCAGGGCTCGGGTTTGGCCCAATTTCGAGAATTGTGTTAAAATTTATATCTTTCAATCAGGTTTTGTTCCATTGGCATGTATTGATGATGTTAATCTGGTTTTTGTTAGATTCGGAGCATTTGGGAGCCAATTCGAGGGGCAAGCGCACTGCGGAGTATCTTTTGGGCTGTTTTCAGGTAAGTAACGTTTGTAACTCTAAACCTGAGGGTATGACACCATGTTATTTGTTATTGTGTTGATAAATGAGGTGACGCACATGCTAGGTGATGAGCGTGGGGGCGTGCACCGATAGGGATTGTGACTTGGTCCATCACGTAGCGACTATTATGTCGCGTATTTGATTTGAAACCTTACGACATCCTGTGTTTTAGAAGTTTATACTTGTTTATGGGTTTTGAGGCATGTCTGGGGCCTTGTGCCGATCTGTATAGACCCTCAGGGGTATTATTACACTATTCTACCACTATCCACTGTTATCACACTGCTTGAAAAACTCTGAAACGTATTTTGGGCTTAGTCCCGTAAGTCGAGATAAGTTTCCCAAGTGGCTTGTGAGGGTGACTGAGTCAGGCCGAGAGCCGAGTATGTGAGGATAGTTATGGGACGGGCTGCACGCCGCAGAAATATATGTGTTATATATTATATGTGGATCGGGATGCACGCCGCAACAATATATATATTGGGATCGGGCTGCAAGCCACAGCAATATATGTTATATATTGATCGGGCTGCACGCCGCAGCAATATACATATCGGATCGGGTTGCACGCTGCATCGTATATAATGCTTGGGCTGAAGGAGCCCCTCTAGGAGTCTGTACACCCTCAGTGAGCATAGTCGACTATTATATGGATCGGGCTGCACGTCGCATCAATATATGTTATATCTATATGGATCGGGCTACACGCCGCAACAGTATAAATATATATGTATGTACAAATGTAGTGGAGCGGGCTGCCCGCTGTAGCAGTTGTGTGTGTTCATGGTACTTACTGAGTACGAGTGTTAAGTCAGATACTGACAGTGGAGTCACGAGTGACTGAGAGGCTTGCCCGAGTGGCTTTATTGTGAGTGATACTGTACCCAAGGGGCTTATATTTTATGAAAAAGTTGTTTTTCACTCTTCTTTATATTGAAGCCTCTGATAATAAATGTTGGATAAAAGTCTCCTACGAGATTTTTAAGTGGAAACCAGAGTTTTTATGAAATATTCGGAATTGTAGATTTATTACTTGATTTATTCATTTCCACTGATATTCATTATATGGATTTACATGGTTTAAATTTCTCGCCACTACACTCAAGTTTTTAGTTACATTGATTACTTACTGAGTTGGCGTATTCATGTTACTCCATGCACCTCTGTGTGCAGATCTAGGTACCGGACCATCTCGCTAGTTGATTTCCGGTCGAGCTTGGAGTTGTCCGAGGATTGAGGTAGCTGCTCAGCATCCCCAACTCACCTTCTTTCCTTCCCTCAGATTATAGTTTCTTTTGGTCTTTTGTACATCAGACTTTTGTTGTAGAAAGTCATTGTTGTACATTGTATTTTCAGTCATAGATGCTCATGACAGTTGACTCTAGATTTTGGGAAAGTGTGTATTTGTTTCATCTCATTCTGCTATTTTTAAAATCTGCTAAATTTTGGTGAAATTATGGGTGTAAAGACCCGTAAAATTTCTATGTCAAAAATAATGCCCGAATAGGTCATTGTGCTACCATAACTGTAGAAATTGTTAAAACGGTCCTATTTTGAGTAAAAAGTGTCCTAGAACTTGAAAGATTAAATTTTCCAGAAATTGCGCGTTATGCGATGCACTATGCGATCGCATAACAGGTATGCGGACCGCATAGTGGTCGCATACCTGGACAGGCTACTGTCCAAATAGAGGACAACTATGTGGCCCAGAATGCGATCACATTTTTGGTATGCGGACCGCATAGTTGTCGCATTCTTTCCCCATTTTAAAAATTTAAAACCCGACCACCTATTTTATAAAACACCCCTTCCTTTCATTTTTAACAATTTTCGGACCAAAAATGAGAGAGAAGAAGAGAGTTCTCGAGTTATTGTCATCTTCTTCACTCAAAGAGGTAAGTCTTCACCTTATTTCCCAAATTTCTAAGATTTTGTGTACGAATAAAACACACATAGGTTGGTTTTTGAAAATAAAAAGTGAAATCTTGCATGCATGTGAGTTAAACCCCGTAATCTAGTAAAGGAAAAAAAAGTTTGGGTAAATATTCTCAAAAGGGGGTTAGTAGTCTAAGTGGTCACATAGTGCTTGATAAAATGCTCAATTGAGTGCAAGATTTCTAATTCTAAGTGAAATATGTCCCATTGTGGAATAGATTGACGGTTCTAGATGGTCCGGTGAATTGTGATAGAAATTAAAAAGGGGTCAACTCGAGGTATGTATGGCTAACTTTAATCTTCGTAGAGTCACCTTGTTGGTGTCCGAACATTCGGTGTGAGTTTCTTGCTGAGTATATGTGATTTTATTGTCCGGTTGTGTTGAAGTGTTAGATTTCATGCTCTGATTTTTCTTAGTCGACTATCGTGATAATTGAAATTGTGAAAGGTGACTTCTATGTGATTACTCTATCATGTGCAAGGTTCATTAAATACTTGAGTATGTTGGTATGAAAGAATGGTAACGAACTCAAATTTGTAAATGTATCTAAGTCATAAGGGTTGTGTAACAAGTGATGAAAGGGAGTTGTGAATTGATCTAATTGAACTAAATGACCATGTAAATATCGTATATGACTCATTGTTGGCAAGGTTAATTGTGGCTTAACTTCATATGGGTTGTTGGTTGTAATGAATTTATTTCCTTCTTGATGGGCATCTTTTTGGTTGAATTACTGGGTGATAAAGACTATTGTGAACACATGATTGGTTGGGTGTTATGAAATTGTACTCTTGATGATATGAAACCCTATGATTGAATTGTGGGCTGTTATTGTTTGCCATGAAATGTGATGGTCCAGTGGGATCGGGTTGCATGCTGCAACATGAAGTAATAAGGGTGGAGAGGTAACAAGGGTGTGAGTGTAAATTTTACGGTGGGATCGGGTTGCATGCTGCAACACGAAGTAATAAGGGTGGAGAGGTAATAAGGGTGGAGGGTGAACTGTACGGTGGGATCGGGTTGCATGCCACAATAAAATGTAATAAAGCTGAAATGTGATTGTGTTGAAATAAGAATCTGTGAGGCTCTCAATTGTATTTGTTTATGCATCACTGTGCACTATGTGTTGGTTTCTTTAACTGATTTCTATCTCTACATCTCTTGATTTTACTTTGAGTGAATAGTACTATTCCACAGTGCTAACGTCCCTTATATCGGGGGCGCTACATCTTTTATATGGATGTAGGTGGTCCATAGCAGGTAGCTCAGCTCGACATTAGTGGTGCCTCCTCCTCATCTTTTAGCAAGTACTGGTGAGCCCCACTTCCTCCCGGGGTCGTGTGTAATTCACATCATCTCTTTTGAGTCTGTTATGTGTTGTAAGGTATAGCTAGGGCCTTGTTGCTGACAAGTATTGTATAAACTCCTAGTATTCATAGAGGTTCCATAGACATGATGTGGGTGTATATATGTATTTTGGGTAGTAACTGTACGTAATCGGAATCGTGGTCCGTATTGGAAAGTTATGTATGTATTGTACGTTTTTGGGAATCAGTTGTTGAAATGCCAAAAGAGAAATGAACGTAAGTTTGTAAATCCACGCTTAAATCCTAAGTTGTTATTTCATATGGAATATGGTGCATTGTAAATACGGGAGAAATGCGTTGGGTAGGAAAGGAAATCCATGTCCGCTTGACCGGGTTCACACGGTTAGGTGCCGGTCTCGTCCCTCGGTTTTGGGGTTTGACAAATTTGGTATCAGAGCTTAAGGTTTTAATAGTGTCCTAGGATGTCTCGGAGCCGTGTCTAGTAGAACCCTTCTTATCGGTGTGTTGTCGACCACATCTATAATTAGGGGGCTGCATGGACATTTAGAAAAGTACCCTTTTATTGCTATTCTATATCGTGCGATGTGGTGGAAGATGAGGTTGTCTATCTCTAACTCGTGCATTGTTTAAATATTCAGTAAATGGCACCCAAGAAGAGAGCTCGACTCGGCCTACAGGCCAATTCCACCCCAGGAGTGGCCGTGAATTCTTTATCTGATGGTGCGGTTGAGAAT
The DNA here is from genome assembly GCA_005239525.1 of Nicotiana knightiana. Classification (NCBI taxonomy): domain Eukaryota; kingdom Viridiplantae; phylum Streptophyta; class Magnoliopsida; order Solanales; family Solanaceae; genus Nicotiana; species Nicotiana knightiana. The sequence continues at coordinate 29,767 of ML418581.1, read as the reverse complement.
GATTCCCCGACCCTAAATTTGCCTGACTCTTCCATCCCAGGGCAGAATATTCATATTACGGCTCTAGCGGAGGGTGCTACAGTCCTTTCCGCTGATTTTCCCGATCCTTCTTCAATCCCAGCTTACGGTCCCGGTATTTCTGATGGGGACCTCAGGGGAGCTATTCAGATGTTAACCCAGTTAGTGGCCTCCCACGCCCAAAGATCAAATCCTACCCCTACATCCTCTAGCGAGCAAGGGGATTCTTCAGGTTCCAGCGTTAATCAGTTTTTGCGGTTAGCCCCTCCAGAGTTCACAGGCACCGACCCAGAGGTCGACTCTCAGGAGTTTATTGATGAGATGTACAAGACCCAAGATTATGAGGCTTGAGCTTCTTAAAGAATCAGTTATCAAGTGGGAGGGAAATAGTGTTGTGCCAAGAGGTATATTTATTTACTACCTTAAAGCCTTAAAATGATCAGAAAAGGGTGACTCTACCATTTGGTCCGGGTTGCTGACACCACTTCAGAGGTGCCTATTGTGAATGAATTTTTTGAGGTATTTCCGGGCGAGCTTCCTAGGATTCCACCAGATAGGGAGATCGATTTTGGGATATATGTATTTCCAGATATGCAGCCAATATATATTCCACCTTACCGAATGGCGCCAGCAGAGTTGAGGGAGTTAAAAGAACAATTGAAAGATCTATTAGAAAAAGGTTTCATTCGGCCAAGTGTGTCGCCTTGGGGCGCACCGGTTCATTTTTTTAGAAAGAAAGACGGATCGATTCAGATGAGTATTTATTATGGACAACTCGACAAAGTCACCATAAAAAACAAATACCCATTGCCTTAGATAGATGATTTGTTCGACCAGTTGCAAGGTGCTAAGTTCATCTCAAAGATTGATTTGCAGTCCAGGTATCACCAGTTAATAATCAGGGAACAGGATATTCCTAAGACTGCTTTCAGGACTCGTTATGGGCACTTTGAATTTCTAGTAATGTCTTTTGGGCTAACCAACGCTGCAGTAGCTTTTATGGATCTTATGAATCGGGTTTTCAAACCGTTTCTTGACTCCTTTGTGATTGTCTTCATTGACGATATTATTCTTTATTCGCAGAGTCATGAGGATCATGTTAATCACCTCAGGGCAGTTCTGCAGACTCTTCATCAGCACCAGTTGTATGCAAAGTTTTCAAAATGTGAGTTTTGGCTAGAATCAGTCACCTTTTTTGGGCCATGTTGTTTCCAGGGAGAGGATTCGGGTTGATCCCCAAAAGATTGCAGCAGTGAAGGATTGTCCTAGGGAAATAACCCCGACGGATATTCGCAGTTTCTTGGGTCTAGCTTGGTATTATCGGAGGTTCGTGGAGGGATTCTCTACTCTCGCCTCCCCATTGACTAAGCTGACGCAAAAAGCAGTTGTGTTCCAGTGGTCCGATGCATGTGAAAATAGTTTTCAGGAATTAAAGTCGAGATTGACTTTGGCACCAGTGTTGACCTTGCCAGAAGGTTCAGAGGGATTTGTGGTTTATTGTGATTATTTGAGGGTTGGTTTGGGGGGTGTGTTGATGCAATGTGGTAAAGTTATAGTGTATGCTGCAAGGCAGCACAGGAATCACGAGAAGAATTATCCGACGCATAATTTGGAGCTCGCGGCGGTTGTGTTTGCATTAAAAATCTGGCGGCATTATCTTTATGGGGTCCTTGTTGACGTGTTCACAGTCCAAAAGAGTCTTCAGTATATATTTAAGCAGAAGGAGTTGAACTTAAGGCAGCGGAGGTGGTTAGAATTGCTCAAGGACTATGATATGAATATTCTGTACCATCCAGGGAAGGCGAATGTGGTAGCCGACGCTCTTAGTCGGAAACCCATGGGTAGATTGGCACATTTGGAAGCCGGTCAGAGGCTTTTGGCTCAGGAAGTTTATCAGTTGGCCAGTTTGGGGTCTCTCTTTCGGCCTCAGATGAGGGGAATGTCGTGGTGCGTAATAGAGCAGAGTCTTCGCTTGTAGCAGAAGTCAAGGGAAAGCAATTCAAGGATCCGACTTTGGCATATAGAGGGAAGCAATTTTGAATCACAAGACTTCAGCATTCTCACTCGACAATGATCACGGTGTCTTGCGGTGTCAAGAGAAGTTATGTGTTCCAGATGTGGATGATCTCCAAGAAAGGATAATAGCAGAGGCTCATAATTCTAGGTATTCCGTACACCCATGTTCTACGAAAATGTACCATAATCTCAAGGAAATTTATTGGTGGAATGGTATGAAAAGGGGTGTAGCGGACTTTGTGGCTAATTGACCGACTTGTCAGTAAGTGAAGGCTGAGCATCAGAGGCTCGGTGGGTTGACACAACTTATGGAAATACCAACGTGGAAATCGGAGATGATCAATATGGACTTTGTGGTGGGGTTACCTCGCACTCCACGTAGGTTCGACTCTGTTTGGGTAATAGTGGATCGACTTACAAAATCAGCTCACTTCTTGACAGTCAAGTCCACCGATACTACAGAACAGTACGCTCAGTTGTATATCAAAGAAATAGTCAGACTCCATGGCACTCCAGTTTCTATTATCTCGGATCAAGGGGCCCAGTTCACAGCTAACTTTTGGAAAAAATTTCAGCAAGGTTTCGGTACTCAGGTAAATCTCAGCATAGCATTCCATCCACAAATTGATGGGCAGGCAAAGCAGATTATTAAGACGTTGAAGATATGTTGCAGGCTTGTGTATTAGATTTCAAGGGTAGCTGGGATGAACACTTGCCGCTTATAGAATTTGCTTATAATAACAGTTTCCATGCTAGTATTTCGATGCCCCCATTTGAGGCATTTTACGGAAGGAGGTGTAGGTATCTGATTGGATGGTTCGAGGTTAGCTAGGCGAAACTGCTAGGACCGGATCTTGTGCACCAAGCTATGGAAAAAGTTAGAGTAATTCAGGAGGATGAAAACTGCTCAGAGTCATCATAAATCCCGTGTGGACGTTCGTCGAAGACATTTGGAGTTTGATGTAGATGATTGGGTATTCTTAAATGTGTCTCCCATGAAGGGAGTAATACGGTTTGGGAAGAAAGGAAAATTGAGCCCTAGGTATGTCGGTCGTATCAGATCGCTCAAAAGATAGGGTAGGTGGCCTATTAGCTGGAATTGCCACCTGAAATGTCATTAGTGCACCTGGTGTTCCATGTGTCTATGTTGAAGAAAGTAGTTGGAGATCCATCACCCATCGTGCGAGTTGAGACTATTGAGGTTAATGAAGAATTATTATATGAGGAGGTTACAGTTGCTATTCTTGATAGGCAAGTCCGTAGATTGAGGAATAAAGAAATTGCTTCAGTTAAAGTGTTGAGGCGAAGTCAGCAAGTTGAGGAAGCCACGTGGGAAGCGTAAAATGAAATGAAAGAAAAATACCCCCATTTGTTTGAATAAGTCTCGTAGTGATTGTGCGATTGTCATCTCTAAGTAATTATATGTTATGTTTAGTTTCGTGCAAAAGCACCTCATTTTCCCCTAATTGCTCTACTACTATAACGTCTCAAGTTGTGCCATAATTGTGTATGTTGTGACTATTTGAGTAATGTGCAACCCCTTGGAGTAAATGAAATTATATGAAACTCATATGATGGTTAAATGATTGATTGAAAGTGTAGGTTGGTAAGGATTAATTGAAGTATATATGGCATGTTGAAGTAATTGAATTATATGGGACTTGTCGAGGTGACCAAATTATGTGCAAGGCCATGAAATAACTAGTTATGTGTGGAATTGGTTAGGAACATGTATTTCGGGTGCTCTCCGACAGGTAGATAGGCCTAACTACAAAGGAAACTCTGGCGAAATTTTCAGAAAATATCGGAGTTAGAAAAAAATTGGGGGTTGGCAAATGATTTCCCGATCCTCATTCAAGGACGAATGATTTTAAATGGGGGAGGATGTAAAGACCAGGAAAATTTCTATGTATAAAATAATGCCCAAATAGATCCCTGTGCTATTATATCTGTAGAAATTCTTAAAACAATCCTATTTTGAGTAAAAAGTATCCCAGAACTTGAAAGATTAAATTTTTCAGAAATTACGCGTTATGTGACGCACGATGCGATAGCATAAAAGGTATGCGAACCGCTTAGTGGTCGTATACCTAGATAGGCTACTGTGCAAATGTAGGACAACTATGCAGCCCAGAATGCGATCACATTTTGGGTATGAGGACGGCATAGTTGTTGCATTATTGCCCCATGGTTTTTGCGAGGGAGGTTATGCAATCGCATAACAGGTATGCGGACCGCATAATGGTCGCATACATGGGCATTGTGATTCCCATTTTTGCCCATTTGGAGGCCAACTATGCGACAGGAATGCGGACCATATAGCAGGAATGCGATCGCATTCCTGACCGCATTTCTTTGTCAGGGATCCTATTTTATAAATTTAAAACCCGACCCCCTGTTCTATAAAACACCCCTTCCCTTCATTTTTAATGATTTTCTGACAAAAAATAGAGAAAGAATAAGAGAGTTCTTGAGAGAGAAGGTTTCAACATCATCCAATTTGATTTTTCAAAAATCACTCAAGCACGGAAATTATCGAGTTATTATAATCTTCTTCATTCGAAGAGGTAAGTCTTCACTATGTTTCCCCAATTTCTCATATTTTGTGTAAGAATAAAAAACACATAGGTTGGTTCTTCAAAATAAAAAGTGAAATCTTGCATGCATGTGAGTTAAACCCCGTAATCTAGTAAAGGGAAAAACAAGTTTGGGTAATTATTCTCAAAAGGGGGTTAGTAGTCTAAGGGGTCACGTAGTATTTGATAAAATGCTCAATTGAGTACAAGATTCCTAATTCTAAGTAAAATATGTCCCATTGTGGAATAGATTGACGGTGCTAGACGGTCCGGTGAATTGTGATAGAAATTAAAAAGGGGACGACTCGAGGTATATATGGCTAACTTTAATCTTCGTAGAGTCACCTTGTTGGTGTCCCAACATTCGGTGTGAGTTTCTTGCTGAGTATATGTGATTTTATTGTCCAGTTGTGTTGAAGTGTTAGATTTCATGCTCTGATTTTTCTTAGTTGACTATCGTGATAATTGAAATTGTGAAAGGTGACTTCTATGTGATTACTCTATCATGTGCAAGGTTCGTTAAATGCTTGAGTATGTTGGTATGAAAGAATGGTAACGAACTCAAATTTGTAAATGTATCTAAGTCATAAGGGTTGTGTAACAAGTGATGAAAGGGAGTTGTGAATTGATCTAATTGAACTAAATGACCATGTAAATATCGTATTTGACTCATTGTTGTCAAGGTTTATTGTGGCTTAACTTCATATGGATTGTTGGTTGTAATGAATTTATATTCTTGTTGATGAGCATATTTTTGGTTGAATTAATGGATAATAAAAACTATTGTGAACACATGATTGGTTGGGTGTTATGAAATTGTACTCTTGATGATATGGAACCCTGTGATTGAATTATGGGCTGTTATTGGTTGCCATGAAATGTGATAGTCCGGTGGGATCGGGTTGCACGCCGCAACACGAAGTAATAAGGGTGGAGAGGTAACAAGGGTGGAGGGTAAGTTGTACGGGGGGATCGGGTTGCATGCCGCAACAGAATGTAATATAGCTGAAATGTGATTGTGTTGAAATAAGAATCTGTGAGGCTCTCAATTGTATTTGTTTCTGTATCACTGTGCACTAAGTGTGGGTTCCTTTAACTGCTTTCTATATGCGTATCTCTTGATTTACTTTGAGTAAAGTATGCTCATACATACTAGTACTATTCCACAGTGCTAACGTCCCTTTTGCCAGGGGCACTACATCTTTTATATGGATGTAGGTGGGTCCACAGCAGGTAGCTCAGCTCGCCGTTAGTGGTGCCTCCTCCTCATCTTTCAGCAAGTACTGGTGAGCCCCACTTCCTCCCAGGGCCGTGTGTAATTCATACCATCTCTTTTGAGTATGTTATGTATTGTAAGGTATAGTTGGGGCCTTGTTGTCGGCAAGTATTGTATAAACTCCTAGTATTCGTAGAGGCTCTGTAGACATGATGTGGGTGTATATATGTACTTTGGGTAGTAACTGTACGTAATCGGAATCGTGGTCCGTATTGGAAAGTTATGTATGTATTGTGTATGTTTTTGGGAATCAGCTGTTGAAATGCTAAAAGAGAAATGAACTTAAGTTTGTAAATCCACGCTTAAATCCTAAGTTGTTATTTTATAAGGAATATGGTGCATTGTATATACGGGGGAAATGCGTTGGGTAGAAAAGGAAATCCAGGTCCGCTTGACCGGGTTCACCAGGTTAAGTGCCGGTCTCGTCCCTCGAATTTGGGGTCGTGACAGCATGTTGAATAGATTGATTTGCTATTGGCACGTGTCATGACCCAATTCTCACTATTGGCCTTGATGGCACTCAACATTGTCGTTAGGAATGCGTACGGTGCTATCAACTTAATTATTAATTTTAATACTTTTGAAATCAGGAGTTTTATAAAATAAAGAAAGTCAATGCGGGGAAAACCATGGTGATACAAACATTAACAAATCATGAAAAGGAAATGGTGAAAATTAAGAAAAACCAAAACATCTACTAGAAACTACCAAAACCCAGTGTCACAAGTGCATGAGCATTTTCTAGGAGGTACAATACTAATACAGCATCTACCTAAAATATAAAATAGATAGGTTAACATAAATGATCATGATGGAGACTTCGTATGTTGTGGATCGTAATATGGAATGCAACTCACCGTAAATTTCGCTCAACAACTGCGCTCATGCGGTCGAATGAACACCAAATCACATGCACAATCAGTGCAAAAGTGTAGCATGAGTATGTAAATCAACGCGTACCTGATAAGTATCTAGCCTAACCCTGGAGAAGTCATGACGAGAGGTCGACATCAACACTTACTAGTGGTCCCATAAATCAGTACAATAAATTATAAATAGATATGAAACACAACGATAATAATGAGGTAAGAACTGTAACTGACATAATCCTCCAACATAATAAAAATATAAACTTCTCAAGTATTATATGTTATCTCAAATAAATAAGAAATATTAAGGGTTATATCATCAGATAAGGAATATCCAGTAGATGCCAAGTCTCAACCAAAAGGGAATTATAAAAAATATTTTGAACCCTAGCAACATTACGCACGAGTTATGTCGAGCTCGTACGACCCGATCCATGTAGTCATGTACATACACTGCTAAGTTCATATGGCATGATCCATGTATGCATCTCGTATTGCTATTTCATAGCCCTGCCAAGGAGTTCGTCCCGGTCCCCGGGAATAGAAGAAACTTATCGAATTACAGACCATTTATTTGTAACACAAGGAGTGGAACATAAAGTAAGCATGACTTTAACCAATAATCAAATACACAGCCAAACAACTCAAAGTAACAAGGTTCGACCTATAATGATCTCTAATCAAATTTCAATTATAAGTTTTAGATAGTCAAACTAACAAGTTGAGTTCAAGTAATACAAATATTGCATGATAACATCCTATGTCTACCCGGACATGAACATGGCTTTAGCCGTGTACGGACACTCATCACTTCCTGCGTACGTGGTATCCACAACTGGTAGCACTTAACAAATATAGCAGTTACAAGGTAAATTCCCCTTCACAATGTTAGAAAGGAGGCTTACCTCACTCCAAAATCCTATAACTAGCTCCAACCCCTCTCTAACACCTCATTTCGATGTCAAACTATCTGAAACTAATCATACAACATGCAAACCAATCATAAATAATCCAATACTCATAATTTAAAATTTTATAATAATTCCCAACTCCGCTCGAAAAGTCAACAAAGTCAACCCCCGGTACCACGTGCCCGGATTTCGTAAATATTTGGAGATAATTATTAGCCATAGAACCATGAACTCAATTATATAATTTATTGCCAATTCCAAGTCCAATTACGTGGTCAAAATAAAAAAAAAATTCATTTCTAGGTTATCTTCCAAAATCTCATAATTTCTAAAAAAATTCCATGTTTAAATAATTATATAATTCATGTATTTAGCTCACAATGTGTACAAATCACTTACCACATGATCGATGGTGAAAATGGCTCCTCCAAATCGCCCAAGCAAGAGAGAAATGAGTGAAATTAAAATCTTGATTTAAGTAACATATATTCTGCACAGGCATTGCCCTTCGTGATCGTGGTCTAAGGCCTCGCGATAATGAAGCAATATTACCTCTGCTTCCCAACATAGCCTACAAGATCGCGCCTGACGCCTCGCGATTGTGAAGCACGACAAGTCCATCAACTGCGAACGCGGTACACCTTCGCGTTCGTGAAGATTAATTGAACCCAGCCCAAATTTCCACTCTACGTGACTCAGAGCGCCAACTCAGGCTACTATGTGATCGCAGAGCTTCACCCACAAATGCAAAGAACATTAGGCTCCAGCTGCAGTTCACCCTTTGTGATCACGATTCAATATTTGCGATCATGATGCGTTCCGATGACACCAAAAACTGGCAATCCCAAAATAAAAGGGAAATGGTTTGAAACCATCTCGAAACATACCCGGGACCCCATCCAATCATACCCAACAGCCCTAATACCTTATCCAAACTTATCCATAGGCTAGAAACAACACAAATAACATCAAAACCACAAAGTGACGATCAAAATCCTTCTTTCGACTTTCAAACATTGAAACTTCTCCAGACGCTTCCGAATCACATTTAAACATCCCGGAATGACGATGTTACATAAAATTCACAAATGACAATATGAACTTATTCATAGGCTCGAAATCCCAAATGGACATCGATAACACCAAAGTCCATCTCATAGCAAACTTAGGAAATTCTAAAACCTTCAAAACGCTAGTTTTCCACAATAAGCACCGAAATGTTCCTTGTCCACCCGAAAATCGATCCAAACATACGCCCCAGTCCAAATCATAGTACAAACCTCTTGGAACCTTCAAATACCAATTATGATGTCATTTACTCAAAAATCAAAACTTGGTAAAGTCGACCAACTAAAAGCTTCCGAATTGAGAATTTTCCTTCTATAACAACTCTGAACTTCCCAAAAGCGAAATCCGACTACATGTGCAAGTCATAATACATGAATTGACGCTACTGAAGTCCTCAAACCGCTGAAAGATGCGTTAGAGCTCAAAATAATCAGTCGGGTAATTACATTCTCCCCATTTAAACGCTTCGTCCTCAAACATTCCGGGAACCTTTCCAGAGTTGCCCAAAATCATTGTTTAACACCTCGTGCACCTACTAGAATGAAGATCCTTCCTTCTATCTTAGATCGCAAGCTTTAGAACCAAATTCAAACCTCCGAAATTCTATACATGCTTCGATTCCAGCACTCATACATCGTATCAATCTCAATAAGTTGTAATCAGCAAATGCACCGCATAATTCATTTTCCCATAATAATATCCTTCAACCACAATAGCTGCAAATTCACGAACATGATGCCAATAATAGACCTTATTACACATATAAGCCATGCTCCAATCCTTGCAATAATGCAATATCGAAGGAGATATGTAGAAACTCATAACCACCCGCCAAATTAATAACTCACGGAGTCTCTCCGCTAGATAGGAACCATTGCCTCATTATGAACTAATTAGTGAAATTTTCCCTTTAATATACATAATGATCACACTGATTCCAAGTCCAATGACATCATCTCATCCAGTACAAGTTGCTCAGGCAGCAAGCCACCTCAAATACCATCTAATATCTCATACGACATAATCAATGCGCCAACAAGCCGCAACTCGAATTTGACAAATAAGGAGAAGCAAATCCGAGTGGAGAACTATCTGCCCCCGCGTAATGAGTAGATTAACAAAATGAATGTTATGATCCTATCTCAAAGATGAGAAGCAAAACAAACACGAATGATTATCAAGGAACCGTACCCAATATCTAACGGTTGCAATGTGCAACCCGACCACACATGGTACTGTTGTGGCGCGCAACCTGATACAAACATCATACCCGTGGCGGCGTGCAACCCCATCCACACACAATAATCAATAAGGAAATCATAATTGAGCCAAAATGATCATACCCACTAAATACCCGCATAACAAATACAAGTATGTGAGGTGCATAAACACAACCTTAGGGAGACAGATAGCGCCAGGTACGACAAATTTCAAAGCATGACTAAGGTGAAATAAACAACATGCATCTCGAAAGCAATCTAGCTCATATAACACCTCAAGCTACACATGATCACCATGCACATGTGAATAGCCAAACCGTCTTACAACCCATATGTCACGACCCAAAATTCCATGTGGGTCGTGATGGCGCCCAACACCGAGGTCAAGCATGCCAACGGTTGCTTACTAGTGATGTTTTCTTTATTAACATACCAACCCCACATGTTTCCCAAAGTTTCACACTTAACTTATTAAAAATAGAAGCGGAAGCATTTATAAATTTAAGTACATACAGCCAAAATGATTGTGATCCAATACAATATATACATATACAGTCCCAAAATAGAATCTGCTAAGTGCGTGCCAGGAAGTACTGTCACAAGTCGATGGGCGAACTAGTAGAATGTACAAAAGATAATACAAGACTGTACTACTGTCTGAGAGGAATAGACTAAAGATAACTCCATAGCACATCTCAGAAATGTCAGGGGGTGCAGCTCACCATGGAGTCTGGTCCGGATGATAAGTCAAGCACCGATCGGATAACTAGAAACACCAGCCTGAAAACCTGTACAATTAAGTACATAAGTGCAGCATGAGTACATAATATATATATATATATATGTACCCAGTGAGTATCCCGCCTAACCTCGAAGAGGTAGTGACGAGAGGTCGACATGACACTCACTAAGGTCCAACAGTAATAATGTAAACAGGATATACGGAAAGCAGTAGACATGTGAGACAATAAACAGCAGATATCTATCAAATACAAAAAACCAGGTAAGTACTGAAAATAAGCAACAAAGTACACTTCCCCTTTTCCCCCCGAATATCTGTCAAGTCAATATCAATGGAAAAAGTACCCANTATATATATATATATACCGGACTTATCAATAAGCTTAGTAGAGGCTATACTTGTAACAAAGGTCTATTCGCTGGAATTTCGGAGGCAAATCCCTACCATATTTGCATACTAGTTCAAAGATAATAAGCATACTAGTTCGAAGATGATAAACAACTCAAAGTTGGGCTAAAGATACACATAAGGCACGTAATAGCATGCTCGTGAGCCCTAAGCTACCCAACATGATAGGATAGTCGCTACATACAGACTCTCGTTACGTTGTACGCACGTAGCCCCCAAATCAATTACACACAGCATATATAATACCAATGGGGACAATTCCCTCTTACAAAGTTAGAAAGGAGACTCACCTCGTGTCAAATCCACCCCTCGGACCAAGGATGCGCCCGAATCTCCGAACTCTACACCCGAGGACTCGCAACTAGCCACATAAGGTACAATGACATCAATACATGCTCAAAATAGGGAAAATTATCCTAATTTTCAATAACCCAACATTCTTGAGAAATTCCCACAATCCAACCATGGGCCCGTACGCTCGGATTCTAAAAATTCTCGAAGGAATCACTCACCCGAAGCCTAAGGATCATAATTATGTGATTTATACTTGAATTCATGGCCTTAAACGAATAATTCACAAGTTCTTCAAAAGCCCTATGGGTACTACCCAATTTCATGAATTTGATGTTTTAAAAGAGAGATTAACTAGGAATTTATGTTTAAAACTAGTGTTAAGTAAGGAATTTACTTACCTTGGCAGTATATGGGTCGTGGAGGGTGCGGCTCAACCTTGAAGGCTCTCTAATGGAGTTTTTAGATGAGGAAGAATGAAGAAAACCCTTTTTTTAAACATTTATATATGTGTGCCTACACGTGTTTCCGCACCTGCGGTCCCGCACCAGCGAGAAAGGAATCGCACCTGTGGAAAATGGCGAGGGGGCTGGGGATCGCACCTGCGGAGGGGTTTCCACACCAGCGAACCGCCCCTGCCGAAATGGTTCCGCACCTGCGAAGGCTGGGGGCCCCAGGGTTTCTGCATCTGCGAGGCTGGGACTGCAGGAACGGTCCCGCACCTACGGCTGGGCAACTGCACCTACGATCACACCAGCAAAAGCTGCACCAGTAGTTGTTTTAGCTGGTTTTTGGCCTCGTTAGGTGCCCGGGAGGCACCTGGGCCCACTCGAGCCGTAATCAAAATATATCAACGAGTCCCAAATCATAATACGGACTCGCTCGAGCCTTCGGAACACCCAAAACAACGCTAAAACTCAAAATCACACCCCCAAACCCCAAGAACCAAACTTGGGAATTTTAAGTTTTCTAGACTTCGCTCACAACGCGCCGAACCAACCTATACAACTCGGAATGACCCCAAATTTTACAGGCAAGTCATAATTAACATAACAGAATTATTCCCGGTCTTCGAATTCCGTTCAGACCTCGATACCACAAAAACACGCCCCAAACCAAAATATGAACTTAAGGAACTTCTTATTTCAATATTCGGCGCCGAAATGCCCCCGGGTCATCAAAAACCCAATATGAACATACGCCCATGTCCGAAATCATCACACAAAGCTACCGAAACCGAAAAAACTCCATTCCGAGGTCGTTTACCCAATATGTTGACCAAAGTCAAACTTGGCCTTAAATGCCAACCTTAAGGAACCAATTGTTCCTATTGCACTCTAAACACCTCCGAATCCCGGACCACCAGTCCCCGCAAGTCATAAATCATAAAAAGCCGCTATGGGAAGTTTCATTTAGGGGGAATGGGGTCCGATAGCGCAAAACGACTGGTCAGATCGTTACACCACATGGAATAAAAGAGTAGTACCTAAAATAGATGAAGACAAGAATATCATCCACCTGACCTGAAAACCCATCCATAACAAATGTTATGCCGAATAAGCATATCTGGTTGGTATAAAATATACATTCACATTAGTCCTACCAACGGACCTTAAGTAAATTTTTATCATCCCAAAAGGGGTAAATAACCAACAATGACTCTATTCATGAAACATATGATCTAACATCAAATCAGGAACAAACTTCCACCATCCGCAACCAAAGGAATAGAGCGTCTCTCAGACAAAATCTCTCATCAGCTACAATACTTGAATCTCCATACGTGATCTCAATTCTACCCCTTAAATAACTGACACACCAAACTTATACAATTATCTTGTGGGAGGTACTCCCACAATCTTCCGTATCAGGTAGAAAAATCTACACATCTATGGCCACCAACCGTACTATTTCTATAATGCCAATCAAGAATCCACAAATCAACACACAATGCCTCTTCTGTAAGACACCCTTCTCAAGCGACACTAAAATATTGCTAGCTTACTCTGGACATCTGAAATTCCCCCCCCCCCCCCCCCCCCTTCCGAGCTCATGATATTCCTGTTAAAATTGGACCTCAACCTTGATTCTGAATTTCCAATTCAACACCGCTCACTGCACCTATCGTGCTACTACGCGAGAATACACGAATTTTATCATAAATACTGAACAACCAGTGGAACAAACACACCATCGGCTAGAACCATTCACCTAACTCATTTCACATGGAAAACTGCAACATGCAGCCAAATTCCCATAACCGCAGAAAATGCAACCCTCATGTCATGGTCTAAACCGCCATACTCTTTCGGGATCCATTCACACACAACAAAAACCATCAAAATTAAATACCTCCAAATCAATCAAATCACGGATGCTACCAAGCCCGCATGTATAGCCAAGAAACACCTGTATAACCATATCATACCTAAGGGAACCGATCATTTCCCTTACCATGCCACTCCAAACCATTAACAAACTAACCCAACTTCTTTTGATTTCTTCTTGACTTGCCTTTAGAATCGATACCTCTTCATCCCAGCAAGACTACATCGCCTCAATACGCATAAGTCACTTTACATTCTCTTCATGAGCTCAATAGTATCACTGACTGATACATCCATTCTGATGAGATCTTTTGCGAATTTGAAGTTGTATCTCCCACTTTTCTAACACTACACTGCATTGAGAGTCGCCACATGTTAAATCTCGAATCCACTAGAACCATCATTGAGAGTTTCCCACTCTAATACAATCCCGATTATATAACCAAAAAACCAGTGCCTCGTTAGCACATGAACACTCCAAACAAGCAACCAGATGAATCATTTCCCTTATACATCACATTAACAATAAGTATAAGATCTGATTCATTCCACAACCTTCGTTATCAATAACGTTAAATGTAGCACATATCCATCAAATCCATTACTCAAATTACCCCTGATGTTTTCTTTCCTTAGTCATAACTAATGCACCAATGTACCAATAACCACAAAGTTCAAAGGCACATAACCACATTAGCTAATCATAGGCAGTAGGCTCCCCCACATAGCTTTAAGCCACAATCACATAAATCCATAACCCAAAATGACTCCTCTTTCTCACTTACCATGATCATACACTATTACTCAGCCAAATTATCACAAGCGCTTGTTGCACTAATCGTGACACACCACGAATTACTAGCCCCAAATACACACTAAACCTCCTAGGAGTCCCAACATCTTCTTCAAGTGATCCAATACCATATCACAGTACATGTCGCCCACTAGATAGAAAGTAGAACTCTTCATAGGAACTTCATCATAATCACGCAACTGCTAACTTGCTCTTAGGAGATAGCCCACTGTGTAATCCCATATTGACATCTTCCAACAACATTTTTATAGTTACAACCACCATGAAATCCTTCAATCCTCATGAGCCCAAACTCGTCCACCATCATTATTCCAACACTCGAAGTCATGTTTCATCCCAAAACGATAATCAAGCTTTCACATCCCACTATATTCCAAGTAAACTCACATGTTACATTCGAACTTCCTAAGTACATAAACCACTGCCCAAAACAGAATACACAGACCTACTCGTTTGTCCACCATGACCCAAATTGCTCTAAACTTTCTCAAAGTATGTGGCTATCCTACCATAGAATTTATACGATATGATGCCACTCCCACTCCTGTTAAACTATCTTCCAAACCAAACTACTCGACTTCTGGTGTTCATACTCGACCTGCTAACAAGTCAACCACTGCAATACATATTCACTAATGTCCCATCTTCCGCCACTAATAATGTTGCCCCACATCATGATCTATCTCTGTAGCACCCGAAAAAATAGAATTCATTCAACCCTAAGCCTCCTCAAGGATCATCTCTCTTGAACCATTAACACCGTAAACACTGATTCGACACGAAAGTTGAAGCACATCATCACATCCGATAATCACTTCATAGATACAGTTTCACAACACTGTGCCCCAAAGGCAACAAATGAGGACCATCATACCACGAGACTTAATGCGTTCAAACAAGGACAACAACACCACCAAGTTTAGAGATATCAACCTTTGCTAATCCGCGATCCAAGGCCTGAACACCCATAGCGCAATTACCTCTTCGGTGCTGGAATTATATGTCGGTTTCTCCAAACCATGATATGAATAATCTTTCTCCCGAGTCATAAATAAACACCCCACCATTTACACCAGCATTGTGTTGTAACAACGCATGAACATCACAGACTGTGTACATCCTCGAAATCTTAGGCAACACTAATATTGGGGTGAAACAATAGAACTCCCCTCCACAAGGCAACGATAATAGTCTGCCTAAATACCCAGGAAAAACATCTTGTACCACATCTATAGCACTACAACAACTCCACGATACCCAATTGATAACAAGCGCACAACATCATATCAGAATGAGTAGGAAATAAATGAAGACATAAGCTTCAAAGAAATCAAGACGAGGAATCAAGAAAGGATTTTCTCCTAACAACCATGTAGCCTCTCGTAGATAAGTATAGATGTCTCCTACTGATCCGGAATACTCTACTAGACTTGTTAATGACTTTTGAGACCTAAGTGAACCTAGAGCTCTAACACCAAGTTGTCATGACCCAATTCCTACTATGGGCCATGATTGCTCCCAACATCGCCTTTAGGCAAGCCTACGATGAACTATCAACTTAACTATTAATTTTATTACTTTTGAAATCATAAGTTTTATTTAATAAAGAAATTCAATGCAGGAAAAACCATGGTGATACAAACATTAATAAAACATGAAAAGTAAAAGGCGACAATATTAAGCAAAATCATAACATCTACTGTATTAGCATCTACTAAGAGGCACAATACTAATAAAACATCTGTCTGGAATGCAAAATATATAGGTCAACATAAATGAACATGATAGAGGCTCTGTGTCCTGTGGATCGTGAGATGGAATGCAACTCACTGTAAAGTTCCCTTAACAATTTCGCTCATGCACCCGAATAGCCACCAAAGTACATGCACAATCAGCGTAAAAGTGTAGCATGAGTACGTAAATCAACACGTACCCTGTAAGTATCTAGCCTAACCCCGGAGAAATAGTGACGAGGGGTCGACATCGACACTTACGAATGGTCTCATTGATAAATATAATGAATTATAAATAGATATGAAACACAATGGTAACAATGAGGTAAGAACTGTAACTAACATAATCCACCAACATAATAAAAATATCAATTTCTCAAATATTATATGTTATCTCAAACAAATAAGAAAAATCAAGTGATATCTCATAAGATAAGGAATATCTTGTAATGACCAAGTCTTAATCAAAAGGGAATTCTCATGAATATTCGGACTCCTAGCAATATTATGCATGAGTTATGCCGGGGTCGTACGACCCGATCCATATAGTCGTGTACATACAATGCTAATGCAATACAGCTCGATCCGTGGATGCATCTAATATAGCTATGTCATAGTACTACCGATGTGTTTGAACCGACCTCCATGAAGAGAAGAAACTTATCGATTTACGGACCACGTGTCTGCAACACGAGGATAGGAACATAAAGTAAGGAGACTTTAACCAATAATCAAATATTCCAACAAACAACTCGAAGTAACGAGGTTCAATCTAACATGATCTCTAATCAAATTTCAATTATAAGTTTTAGATAATCAAATTAACAAGTTGAGTTCAAGTAATACAAATATTGCATGATAACGTCCTAAGTCTACCTGGACCTAAACATGATTTTAGCATACAGACTCTTATCACCTCGTGTGTACGTATCGTTCACAACTAGTAGAACATAAAAAATATTGCACCTATGGGGTAAATTCCCCTTCACAAGGTTAGATAGGAGAGTTACCTCGCTTCGAAATTAGATAACTAGCTCCAACGCCTCTTTAATAACTTAATTCCATGCCAAACGATCCGAAACTAATCAAACAACATGCAATCAAATCATAATATACTCCAATACTCGTAATATAACTATTTATAACAATTCCAACCTCCGCTCGAAAAGTTAACAAAGTCAATCCTAGGGTCCACGTGCTTGGATTCTGAAACTCTTTGTAGATACTTATTACCCATAGCACCACGAAATAAAATATATAATTTATTCCCAATTCCATGTTCAATTACGTGGTCAAAATAAAAAATACCATTTCAAGGTTTTCTTCCAGAATCCCACAATTTCAACAAAATTTCATGTTTAATCCATATATATTCCATGTATTTAGCTCATAATGTGTAGAAATCACTTACCTCATGATTGATGATGAAACATTCCTCTTTCAAGTCAATCAAAAAGTGCTTAAGCAAGAGAGAAATGAGTGAAATGTGAAAAACTCTTGATTTGAGTAACGTATATTCCGCCTAGGCCCTTTGCGATTGCGGTCTAAAGCCTCGCGATCGTGGAGAAGTGTTACCTTTGCCACCCAAGATGGCCTATGTGATTTCCTGTGATACCTCGCAATCACACATTACCACGCGTCCACCAACTGCAAATGTGGTTCACCTTCGCGTTCGCAAAGACTAACTCAACCCAATCCAGCTTTCACTCTACGTGAACGGGGAGCTTAACACGCGTACGCGGAGCCCCAGCACTGAGAAGATGTGTAGCTTCACCCGCGAATGTGAAGAACATTAGGCTCCATCTCATGTTCACCCTTTGCGATAACAATTCCACATTCACGATCACGATGCATTTCGTTGAGACGAGAAACCAACAGTCCCGAAACAAAGAGAAATTGTCTGAAACCATCCCGAAACACACCCCTGGACCCCAGAAGACTGTCCAATCATACCAACCAATCTTAATACCTTTTATAAGCTTATACAAAGTCTTGAAATTCCATGAATTTCATCAAAATCGCAAATCGATGATCAAAATCCTTCTTTCAACTTTCAAACATTCAAACTTCATCGAACGCGTCTGCATGATACTTAGACATCCCGGAATGTTGCTAAATTATACATACAAGTGACAAATCACAATACAAACCTATTACAAGGCTCGAAATACCAAACGGACATCGATAACACCAAGGTCCACTTCTTAGAAAACTTAGGAAATTCTAAAACCTTTAAAATGCAATTTTTTGCAGTAAGCGCCAAAACATTCTAGGTCAACCCGACACTCGATCCAAAAAAATGCCCAAGTACAAAATCATCGTACGAACCAAATGGAAACTTAGAATCCCGATTCTGAAGACGTTTACTCAAGAATCAATCCTTGGCCAACTCTTCCAATATAAAGCTTCCGAATTGAGAATTTTCCTTCTGAATCAACTCTGAACTTCCCGAAATTCAAATTTGACTACACGTGCAAGTCATAATACATGAAGTGAATCTAATCAAGCCCTCAAACCGCAGAACAATATGCTAGATCTCAAAACAACTGGCAGGTCATTACAGCATGAGGTCTCTTCCTTGCATATACTCTTTTGTGGTGGTGTTGTGGCACGAGGTCTTTGCCATGCGGTTATGATGATATTATTATTGTTG
The DNA here is from genome assembly GCA_005239525.1 of Nicotiana knightiana. Classification (NCBI taxonomy): domain Eukaryota; kingdom Viridiplantae; phylum Streptophyta; class Magnoliopsida; order Solanales; family Solanaceae; genus Nicotiana; species Nicotiana knightiana. Next base: position 10,845 of record ML418581.1, on the reverse strand, counting down.
TGGCACGAGGAATTTTTCATGTAGTTATGATGCTATTGTTTTTGTTCGGGCATGAGGTATTTCTCGTGCAGTGTGTATATGTAAATCCATCCCTCTAGAGTTCCCTCTTATGTTTCGTTATTATGGAGTACACGCATATTGTTGTAAATTGATTGATGCTGGCTGATTTCGATGTAGAGGCAGATGATGTTTAGTGGAGTGTAAGGTTGGAAACTTGGCCATGCAAGTTAATCCTTTATGCCTTGATATGCATTTTATATGTTTCTATGTTGAATTCTAACATGCTACTCTATGCCTATGTTATTTGTTGATAACTTGATTGTCAAGTTTGATTACTTATGTTGAGTTAATAACTCTTGATTGGATAAGTTGAAGATGTTACATCTTGTTATATTCTTGTTTCAAATTATTGTGTATATTGCATAGGTTCTTTTATTAGCGAGTATCACATGACATAAATCTCGTCACTATTTCACTAAGGTTAGTTTTGATACTTATTGTGTACATGTTATCCCCTACCCATACTACGCTTCTGCATCTTTTTTTGCAGATCCAAGTGTTTGTAGTAGCAGATCTCAGGAGTGAGCACATTTATTGATCAAGAGAGTTCAAGGTAGTGATGCATGATCGTCACAGACCCTTTGAGTGCCCTTCCCTTATTCATACCATTATTTATACATTCAGACAACATTGTACTATTGAGTTATATTATTACATTTAGTTTTAGAGATCATAACTTCATACTACCTGATTTTGGAAGTATGGTATTATGCATAACTGTATTGGCTATTGTTTGAATGTTATTCCACTATTTATGATATTCAGACTTATTATATTTCATTTTGTTGTTTTCAATCCTTATTGTATGTTGGCTTACGTATGCTTAAAGGTTACGTGCCATCATAACATATGGTGGTATTTTTGGATCGTGAGAAGTTGGTATCAGAACCTTAGATTCATATTTGGACATTATGACTCATTTTTTATATGTGAGCTAAATGATTTAGTCATATTCATACATTACTCTCAAGATCATACATCCTAATATTTCTTTATTATGTCCTTGTGAATCATACATGTTACAACCCAAACCTGGAGAGGAGTGGTTAGCGCTCGGTGTCGTACTGGCCTGAGCAAACCATAGTGTAACTCATGATCATTCGATGAAAACAAGAACATACATAGTCCGACTTGGTTGAACTCATTTTTTCTGTAACTATCATGGGCCAACATGGTCACAACCCATAATGTATAACTGTAAGTGGACAAACATTGTATCAACAAACCATCATACTCAAAATATGAATACACGCGGGCAGTCAAGGCCTTTGACATATTGTACATAATGAACATGTGTCTACAAATCCTCTAAGAGTATTTGACATCGAAACATGGTTGGGAAAATGCCCCAATCTACCCATAAGTCTGTAAAAAAATTCTCCGAAGTGATGACTTACAGACTCCGCTAGACTCCAAATGAAGTGGAGTCTTATCGATCCTTCGTTAAATGCTAACCTCATATACTATATGGGCTCGTCAAATTGATTCCCTACACTTGCAGACATGAATGAAACATCCATAACAAAAAGGGAGTTAGTATGAATAATGTACCGAGTATGTAGGGAAAAACTGAAACATAACAATAAGTCAACATTAATGACAGAGAGATATAAGAATCAATTTAAACCTCTGAAGTGCCATGAATGGACATGGTATGCATACTAACTATACCTATATATTTGATATCTCTCTTTGGGACTATTATCAATATCCCTCACTGGCAAACTGATCAGTGGTAACGGCCCAATCTATCATAGCACGGTGGTAAATGCATGACTGCCCCATTGGTCATAGCTTGGTGGTAAATGCAAGACTGCCCGACCGACCATAGCTCGGTGTTAAATGTGTAACTGACCAACTGTGAGTATCTCGATGGTAAATGATGATGCATATAAGATTACATTATGGACGTTAACATCTTTATTGTATGCCTCAATAGAGACTTAGGAGCATACTTAGACATGCTTTGAATAACACTTTGCAAGTATGAATAACGTAGACATCCTTAACTACTAAGAGTAGAGCCATTTATGGAATAACACTGCGATTATGTTTTGTTACTTGGATCATGTCAAAAGAAGGAATAATTAGCCTAAACATACCTTTGTTGACAATGATTCAATATACACTATCGTAGTACTTCAACCTACATCAAGGTATTAGAACTATGGTAAAAACCATTGAAGAACTCAAACACATTTCTAAGCTAGTAGCTCTCCCACGGAAAATTGGGCAGCACTTCCCCTATATTAATATGATTTCTCACAAATTACAATAATCACCAAAAAGCTCAAACAACATCAACAATAATCATATTAAGCGTCCCAAATTGTGACGACCCAAAGGGTCATCACCTATTTTATTACTCATTCCGTACTTCTAAGGCCTTGAAAACCTCATCTGTAGTTGTCTCGATTTGTGTGCGCATTCCAGACACGTAGCTTGACAGCTTAAATATGAAATTCTGTGAAAAATGCTAAAATTTGATATCAAAATGAGTAAATTTGACTCCGATCAATATTTTAGGTAAACGGACCCGGAACCGTGATTTGGCAGACCCGGAGGGTCGGTAGGAAAATATGGGACTTGGGCGTATGCCCGGAATCGAATTCCGAGGTCCCAAGCCCGAGAAATGAATTTTTGTGTAAAACTATTTTTCTGAAATTTATAAAGAAAAGTGAAATGAAAATTGAATGTGTTGGTATCGGGCCCGTATTTTGGTTCCAGCACCCGGTACAGGTCTTATATGTGGTTTAAGATATTTCTGTGAAGTTTGGTTGAAATTGGACGTCGTTTGACGTGTTTCGGACTTAAAACTCTAAATTTGAAAGTTTATGAAGTTTGAAGAAAAACTAGTGATTTTGAGGTTTGATTCATTGTTTTTGATGTTATTTTGGTGGTTTCATTACTCGAATAAGTCCGTATGATGATTTTGAGGTCGTGTGTACATTGGGTTTGAGGTTCCAAGGGCTCGGGTGAGTTTCGGGTAGGTCCCGGGAGGTCTTTAGGCTTAAAATATAGCTGTTGGAGGTCAAAGAACTCGGATCTCTGAACTTACCACCGATACCCGCGGTCCTTTTTTGCGGACCGCGCTAAAGGCTTCGCGGCCGCGGTCGATTTTTCATGGTCCGCGGTGGAGGAGTTTGGCCACTGGTCCGACTTCGGAGGACTATATATTTTTATCTGCAAGGAATTTTGAGATGATTCAAGAAGGAAAGTTGTAGCCCTTCGTGTCTAGTTTCCATAAAGGTAAAAAAGTGTAATTTGGAGATCTGTAGATAAAGTTTTGGCCAAAATAATAAAGCATGTCACTGCAGTCATTTTTCTTAGTTTTCTTTAGCTTTTCTTGGCCTTTGCTAGTGTGGCCACGGTCCATTTTTCGTGGTCCGAGGTGGGCGACCTGAGGGGGGTACAAATGGATAGGAATTTCAATTATTTTCATTTTTCACAGCCCTAAAAACATAAGAGGCGAATTTCCGAACACTCTTTCTTCTCCGAAACATTAGTAAGTGATTTCTAACTCATTTTCTTTACTCCTTAACTTCTTTTTACAAGATTTCATCTAATGAATTCCTAAGCCTAAAACATGCAATTTAGAGTAGAAAATTGGGGAATTGGGTAGAGTTAGGGCCTTTTGATTTTTCTTGATTTAGACCTCGTGTTGGGGTCGAATTTGAAAATAAATTATATATTCGGGCTCGTGGGTGAATGGGTGACATGGTTTTGGTCCGAGCCTCGTGTTTGGACCAAGAGAGCCCGGAGTCGAATTTTGTTATTTTGGAAGAATGCATGGAAATGGGTAATTAGGCTATGTAATTGAATTATTGAATCCTTATTGATATACTTGAGTTAAGTATGTCAAGATAATACCATTCCGGAGTTGAACTCTAAAGGAAATGCGGTGTTAGAGAGTTGATTGCTATATTTTGGACCCGAGGTAAGTGTTTGGTCTAACCTTAGATTGAGGGAATAGGAGTTGAGTCTTATTTGTTACTTTCTAAGTGTCGAGTACGATGTATAGGCATGGTGACGAGTATCTATACATTGGTATCTAGCATGACCGTGAGTCTTTATATTGCGAATGTTCTGTTTTTGTTGTAACTTCCATGCTTAATTGATGATTTCTATATGTTGTAAAGAGCATGTGAAGGGAATTGTGATCTTTAAACTTCGAGGAGCATTGGCTCGAGTTGTAACACGAACGGTGAGATATATGAGATAATTGAATCCTTTGGAGCATTGGATCAAGTGATAGAGTAAATTATGAAATGAAAGTGAAACAAAGAGAAAGAGTTATTAAAATATACCCTTACCGGGTCATTGTTGCTTTAGTGATTATCTCCCTTGCTGGGATGTTGAGATTACTGTTATTGTTCCTATGCCGGGATTTAATTTTTTAATTGATGTTCCCTTGCCGGGATTTCTATTTCTATTCTGTTTACTCCCTTGCCCTTGGTTTGTGATTGTTGTTTGGCTGAGGAAGAGTGTTAAAGCACGAAGGGTGATGTTGTGCACTGTTTGCTATTGTAAGGAAGAGTGTTAGAGCACGAAGGGTGATGCCGTGCATTGTTTGATATTGTCTCCCTTGCTGGGATGTTGAGATTACTGTTATTGTTCCCTTGGAGGGATTTCTATTTCTATTCTGTTTACTCCCTTTCCCTTGTTTGTGATTGTTGTTTGGGAGAGGAAGAGTGTTAAAGCACGAAGGGTGATGTCGTGCATTGTTTGCTACTGTGAGGAAGAGTGTTAAAGCGCGAAGGGTGATGTCGTGCATTGTTTGATATTGTGAGGAAAGAGTGTAAATCACGAAGGGTGATGTCGTGCCGTACGATATACCATTTTGTACCGATATTCATTGATTATATTATGAGGAAAGAGAGTAAAAGCACGAAGGGTGATGTCGTTCCATGATTTACATTGATTACATTATACATTGCATATTGAGGATGGGAGTAATAGCACGAAGGGTGATGTCGTTCCATGATTTACATTGATTACATTATACATTGCATATTGAGGATGGGAGTAATAGCACGAAGGGTGATGTCGTGCCATGAATTACATTGATTGCATTATACATTCCATAGTAAGGACGAGAGTAAAAGCACTGATGTGTGGCTAGAATTCATGATTTAACGAATTATGTGCCTTACATTTTATGTGCGTTAATGATAAAAATACACTTCGTTTGAGCATAATGGAGTCTATTTCATGTGTAGGTGAATTGGAGATGGAAGCCGAGCTAAATGGAGGCATAAACGTCAAAAATACGCATAAGAGTCAAAAAGGAGTGAACCTGGCCATGCCAAGCGTTTGGGCTGTAAAGCCTGGCCTAGCCAGGCGTTAGCCAGGCGTTTGGGCTCTAACACCAGCCCTGGCCAGGCGTTAGCCAGACGTTTCGCCTGTAACGCCTGGTCCCCGATCCAACCCAGTCCGAGTTTGAAAGGCTTTAAGTGTTTCCCGGTTTGACTAGAAGTATCCTACACGTTTAGGGTTTGTCCCAAAATATATAAATAGACCCAAAAACACAACTATGAATGATTTATGCCATTGGAGAGAAGAGAAGCTTGTGGGATACTACTCAGCAAAGCAAAACATTGATTTTTACATCCTTTATTCATTATGATGTAATTTAATTATGCAAGTTATTTTGGATTTGATTATTATGAGCATGAGTAGCTAATTTCTTTAATCTAGGGTTTTAGTGGAACCCGTTGGGGGATGAACTCATTGTGATATTAATATAGTTTGGTTGGTTGTTAATCTCTATTTGTTCAACTACGTTCTTGTTGTAGTTAATTGAAAGGATCCTCAATTAGCCGTGCCTATTAATTATGTATCTATTTGATAGAGAGTACATATTTAGGTAGTTGTTTGAACAACATCACTCCCGGAGTATAGACGAAAGTCATAACCGAGGGTTTAGAGGTGGAATTAGAAAGAACAATACCTCGGGTGCAATCTAAAGTGAACTGTAATGCAATCTAGCTAGCGTAACTTGAGAGAGCGTGTCTAGTAAATATCATACTTACTTGAGAGAGATTTATGGTAGCTAGAGTGTTCATGATTGATAGAGACAACTAATCAAACTATAGAAAGTATCCAAGAAAGAAGTTCACCGACGGGGGTAACCATAACCTTAGACCTTTATTCTAATTGTTTACACCGCATTGTTAGTTAATCTTTTGTTTATTAATTTTTTTCAGTAGAAGTAGTAAAACATTACCAATTGATATTCAAAATTCTGGAGAAAGTTAATTAAGTAAAAGTTTTGTATTCTGACGGCTTGCTTGATACGATAATTCCCTGTGGGATCGAATCTGGGCTTAATACCCTGGATTATATTTGCAACGCCCGCTTAGTCTTTTTATAAGACATAGTTGAGCGTGATCAAATTTTGGCACCGTTGCCGGGGAATTAACGGTGTTATCAATTAGAGTTGGAAGAAAAACAAAATTCCTAATTTTCTTCAATTTTCATTAATACGTTGAAATTTTAACGTTTGTGAACTTGGTTATAAAGGTGCATGCCTAGAAACTCATTGAGAACTGGTGAAGTATTAGAAGCCTTATCAAACCTCGAGAAAGTTTTCAAGGCCTTAAACCGGGCCAACCAGAAAAGCAAACAACAACCATCAATTGAACAACTTGAACCCGACATGGAAGATCCAAACAACAAGAACAACAATGGGGACGACGTGGTAGACCCAGTTGCGCAGATAGGGGCAGAGGCTCCTTTATATGATTGGGCACCACCCATGGCGGAGAATTTGGCCATTGCGATACTAGTACCTCAAATACAGGCTGAGTCCTTCCAGATTACAATTGCAGTTGTTGCAGAACAAGGGACTATTCTCAGGGTCATACATCGAAGACCCCCAATAACTTTTGAAGAATTTCCTTTCAATTTTCAAAACACAGAGGCAGCCAAACGTCACTCAGGAGGCAATAAAACTGTTGTTGTTTCCATTCTCAGTGACTGGATCAGCCCAGAAATGGCTAAACTCACTCCCCATCAATTCCATTACCACATGAGAGGAGTTAGTTAAACAGTTCGTGAACAAATTTCATCCACCCAACAAGACAGCTCAAAAAATTGATGAAATCTTGAGCTTCAGATAGAAACCAGTTGAAACATTGCAGGAGACATGGGAACGATTTAAGGGAATATTGGTTATCTATCCACACCATGGTATTCCTGAGCAAATGTTGGGGCAGCATTTTTATATGGGTCTGGCTGATACTGTAAAGGAAAATGTTGATGCTTCAGCTGGTGGAGCATTCTTGAGCAAAACATGGAGAGAAATCCATATCCTGATTGATAAGATGGCGCAGAATTCAGGATGGACAACCAGGAATGCACCCATTACTCCTGTAGTTCACTCAATGCCCTTCGATCCATCCAATACTATTGCGGAGAACGTGGCCACCTTGATAACACAGATGACCATACTAACTAAGAAGGTGGAGGAATCAGGGAAAAAGCAGCAGGTACACATCGTGGATACAACCAATAGGGGCTTATGCACATCTTGCATTAGTCAACCATTTGGTAATAAGTGGAATGCAGAATGTGATCACCTTCCTTATCTAGAAAACATGAATTATGTGTCAAATTATGGAGGCGAGAGACAAGGGGGCAAAACTGGGGTCAGCAAGTTCAACCGTATAGACCACCTCACCAACAACAGAACAATGGAAACATGGATGCCATGAGACTGCAAGGTAATGTAGCACCATATCAGAGGCCACAAGGTTATAACCATCAGAATCAACAACAAGCATACCGCCCTCCTCAGCAACAACATGGGGGGGAAACAAGAAGATGGGTTTCCAGGATTGAAACAATGATGCAACAGGTGATTGGGTCAACTGCTAAAATCAATGAGAGAGTAGATGTACACGAATCAGCTATAAAAAATATTGAAGTGTTGATTGGCCAGATCTCGATGTCGTTGAATAATCGTCCTCCGGGGACTTTGCCTGCAGACACTCAGGTAAATCCTAAGGACCAGGGCCCAAGGCAGCTGATGGCAGTGAGTCTCTGCAATGGCAGGGACTTAGACTTGAAACTGGAGATAGCTCATGAAAGCATGCAGTCCGAGACACTGGTACCCGTGCCGATTGAACTTGATGATTTAACAAACTTCACCAAGGTAACAGTGCAACCTACTGAAGGAGAACCCAGTGCGCAGAGTGAGGCTAAAAAAGAAGTGGAGATAGCCCAGGAGCCGGTAGTTGAGGTTGTGGCTGAGAAAGAAAAGTCCCAAATCACTGGGAAAAAGAAACCACCAGCTCCATTCCCTCAGAGGCTGGCCAAATACCAAAAGGATGAACAGTACAAAAAGTTCTTGGATATGTTGAAAGAGATACAGGTAAACATTACTCTAATTGATGCTCTAAAGGAGATGTCTGGATATGCGAAGATGATGAAGGACTTGATGTCTCGAATATTCGATTTCCAAGACTTGGCAATTGTGAATCTTACTCAAACTTGCAGTGCTATAGTGACATGACCAATTGCAGAGAAGATGTCTGATCCAGGGAGTTTTACAATTCCCTGCAGCATTGGCAATTTTGCTTTTGCCAAAGCAATGTGTGATTTGGGGGCCAGTATTAATCTCATGCCCCTGGCCATTTACAAGAGACTGGGGATTGATAGAGCCAGACCAACTTCTATGTTATTGCAGCTAGCTGACAAGACGTTAAAGAGACTGTCAGGCATTCTGGATGATGTATTGGTGCAAGTGGGGAAGTTTGTGTTCCCTGCGTATTTTGTGATACTAGATTGTCAAGTGGATAAGGAAATTCCCATAATCTTGGGAAGGCCATTCTTTGCCACAAGAAGACTCATCGATTGTGAGACTGGTGAACTTAAGATGAGGCTCAATGATGAAGAAATTACGTTCAACATGCAGAAGTTTATGAGGCAACCAAGTGAGTTCGCCAACTGCTCTCTTATTGATGTTGTGAGCGTGATCCTGGAAGAAGACGATGCGTCTCTGACTGTTGGGGACCCTTTGACTGCATGTTTGATGAACCTAGATGATATTAATGGGGAAGAACTGGCAGAATGGGTGTTAGCACTTGAAGGAAAAGGGGTTTGGCCAAGGGCTCTCGAGTTTGAGTCATTACACTTAGAGAAAAGAGAAAGCCCGCCGGCCAAGCCATCTGTTGAAGAACCACCCAAGTTGGAACTGAATCCACTGCCATCTCATCTAGTTAATAGGAACAAAGAACCCAGGGATGACGACTTACATGAGGTGCTAATGGAGAAGGCTAGAGTAAAACACCAACAATCAATCAGACTAGATTTTGAGGATTTCAATGTGGTAGGAAAGATACTAGAGTTAACCAAGGACATTGATGATACGTATTTTGTTGAATCTAGTGTCATTAGTGTTGAGGATGTTGATTTCATTGGTACACACTCCAAGCATTTTTTCACATTGTGTCTGGATGAGGATATGAAAATAGAGTCATCTGAACCATTTGAGGAGTCAAGGAATAAGGAACAAGATGCCTACATTCTGGAATTCTTCGTGCCAGAAAGTCGGGAATACACATCTCATCCAAAGGCCAAGAAGTGCATAATACTATATTATTTTATTGGGCCAGTCATATTTTTTCTACCACCCCAGGAGCATGGTCACAGAGCAGAATCAAAGCTTGGGGTCCAATTCATAAGTTCAAAGTGGAGGCATATAGTGATTCAAGAGTTTGTCCGAAAGAGCATGGAAAGCAAAACTAGTGGAGAGGATGGACATGATGAAGGATGGAGAGCGTCAGAGGATGACGACGCTGCTTGATCAGGGAGTTTCTTGCACCTTATTTTTACTTCTTGTTTTGTCTATATGTGATACTGAGGACATTGCATGATTTAAGTGTGGGGTGTTGTAAATATTTGTTGTGGTTTGTTGTGTTTAGTGTGCTTTCTTGTTACTAGTTTTAGCTTTTCATATTAGTAAGTGTTTATTTTTTGTAAGTTTTGTAGCTTTTTCTGTTAGTATTTTTATTTTAGGTACAACAAAAATAAATAAATAAATAAATAAAATTTAGAAATATGTGGACTCTTCCCGACGATGGATCTCCTAGACAGTTTTCTTGAGGGAAGTAAGTCTAAAGAAAATACCAAAAAGATTTTTGTTTAGGTAGTGTAGTAATTCCCCCTTGGTTTTTCTTCAGACCGCGGTTCTTTTCCAAGGGTTTTTAATTTAACCGGGTGTAGGTAGTTTTTAATTTTTAGGAGTAGGAACCACATTATTGAGAAATTAATGGCTGCAATATCTCGGAACTTTGTGATGCCTTGAGAATAATCAGTACTCTGGTTGTGACGCTTAGGCTCAATTTTTGACTCTAGGATAAATACCTTAAATTATATGATTTTAAATTTTCTTAACTGCTTTGACTAGAGTGTCTTGATGAATCCAATCCTGAGTGAGTTATGTGCCATGTGTGTGTGAGGTTCGTGTGTTATTCTGTGCATTGCATTTGATGTTCAGAACTTGCCGTGTGTTTGCAAAGCGAAATAGTAGTTTTGTTCAGTCTTGGAAGTGATATAGGCGTTTCTTTGTTGAGCCAGCTATGTATATTTTACCTGCCTAATTGTTATTTATCGTATTTAAACTCGTTGATCCTGTAATCATGTTTGTTTGGCAACCACATTACAAGCCTTACCCATTTGTTTGAATTAAATATATATTTGAACCTTTTAACCTCTCACGAGCACTTGGATTGTTATGAACTGTGTAAAAGTTAAAGTGTGGGGTGGTTGGTTTGGATTTTG
>ML418578.1:43224-123872 GCA_005239525.1 Nicotiana knightiana | reverse complement strand
CCGCCAGAGAAAATGCAAGACGATAGAAGAGTTCGCTCTGCCACATAAGATCCTCGAATCAACCACGACTACCATCTGCGGTCCATTTTCGTTCTCTTCCCTTCCCGGGAAGGGGGATCAAAGAAAGGTAGCTTGATTCTCTCCTGGACGGATGGCGACTTATGTAGTGGTCGGCCTTCCTACCAGAATGCCTTCTTGGTCGAAGAGCCCCTTTTTTACTAGTAAGGACGCAGGAAGCAAAAAAACTTGCGCGAAGGACGTTTTCTTCTCTGCCCTCTCCTCTCCAAAGGCCAAGGGAGAGACTGCATCCCTTTCCTTCGGTAGCTCTTTTGGTTTCCCAAGGATAGCGGTAGCTGGGGCAAAGCCCGCTTTCTTCGCTCCGCGAATGAGAGAGAAAGTCAGAGGAAAAAACACGTTCTCTCTTTGCGAGATCCGAAAGTGGAGAACGCATAGTATTCTATGGGTACATAGGATCAAACGTAAAGTAGCGCTCTCTTGGCAGAGTTTTAGGCGGCAAGAGACTTTAGGTCTTGTTGGAGCTTCTGAGCGTAACGAATCGAAGCCGAAGACGGATCAAGGTAGCTTGCCTGCCAAGCCGATAGGCGAAGGCTGAAGGATGGAAGGTGCAAAGTAGATCGTGCACCTGTCGTGTGACCCGTTGGTCCTAAGCAATGTCTTGCGCGAAGCGACCCACTTAGAAAAAGCTCCCCTTTATGTTAGGGGAGCACTAAAATGCAACTTCGATCGGATGCGGGTATCAAATCCCGCCGCTGAGATGTCCAGCGGATTCCTGGGCCTTGACGAATGGCCGGCCACCTTTTACGTTAGAAGAGCAAAAGGCCCAGGGCATAGCAGGATGAACCAATGTGAATGAGTGTAAGCTTCGTTGCCCGAACACGATTGGTGCTGACCACACTAGGTGCTACCGTGGTCGCAAGAGAGGCCAAGCGGTGACAATTGAGAGGTTGTTACTGAGCATTCCTAGTCATACGGTAAAAGAGGTCAAATAGCAAGGCCATACGCCCGTTTGGCTCCTCGCGGAGTATAGCTCACATCCAAACATCTGATTGGGGAACGGGGCAACGCCCATGAAGCTCCGGCGGAAAGGGAAGGCCTGCCAGGCCGTATGCCCATGGGTGCAGGATTCTTCGAAAAAGCGCGGGCTGACTCGGAGACCTGGGACCTTGGCTTAGTAATGAATGAAGGGAAGCTCTTCGAGCTTTCTCCGCCAGCGGCTTATGTAGTGGTCGGCCTTATAAAGCTCGCTAAGCTTCGCTTCCCTCTCCCCTTCACTTATTAATTAAGTGGAAAATAGTCGTCGGCATTCTATAAGCGACTTGACCGAGTCTACGAAGCTTTGCTTTTCTTGTAGTCGGCCCGTAATGCCTCCCTTCATTTGCTTGCCTCCTTTCAGCTCAGAATGCCTAATGCCTATTATTTAGTGCTAGAAGCTAACCGCCATAAGCTCACCCTTCGGGTCTCGCTTCCAGCGCAGGAGGCCAAGCATTCTGCCAGACGTCCCGGCCTGGGAGCCCCGTTCGCCTTTGGTACTTCAGTAGATCTTCTAAAATAAAAAGCGCTACTTCAGCCTTAACTACAACTACATTACGCAAGCCCCGCCGATACCTACCTATAGAGTCAAATTTAAATAAAAAAGTACCAGTGACGGCGACTTTCTAGGTTTATGGATTCAGTCAGCTAAACTCCATCAAACTCCTCAATCAATATCAACAAGATGTCGTGACCGCTTAGGCTTGGTTTACTTTGGTTTGAATGTAAACTAAAATAAGCGGCGTTTATTCAAACAAAGGGACCGAAGGTTTCCTTCTTTAGTAGTACGAAAGTAGTTCTACTATTAAGATGTTTAATATTAATAAGAAATATTCAGTGTTGTAGCTGTAGAACAGAATGCCGTTCTCCTTTACTTTGACTTTCTGAGAAGGACTTAAGTAGATAAGTTTCCAAAGGTGAACACCCCCTGTCCTTTATAGTATAGTCGTAAAGGGCTTCTCAGAAAAGTCAGGAAGAAGGCATTCGAAAGGCCGACCACTATCTCATAGGCATTCTGGTGGTAAAACCGACGACTACACGGCTCTATACCAAGTCATGAGCGATAGCGAAGCCAAGCCTCCGTCTATAGGCGAAGGGACGAAAGCCCGACGAAGGCCTATGCTACAGTAAGAAAAAAAGTACTGAGGTTACGAAGTCACTTATCCGTATACTATACAAAGGGAAAGGCGTCGGTACGGAGTCACGTCAGCTGTGGATATAGACTAGGCTATAAGGAACGGAGTCAACAACTATGGACCGAGACTACACAAAGGAACAAGGAAGCTTGACTGAGAAAAGAAGTCAAGGAACGAATCTGCTTCTCTAATAGCCCCGTTGAATAGGAGGGCGAAGGCTTTTTGGAAAAGTCTTTTTTGTCTTGTAAATGCATTTTTTTCTATTTAGAGAGAGGGGGCTTCAAGTTCTTAGGAAGAGCCGTACGAGACAGCTCACGTACGGTTCGGGAGCCGAGCCCCTGCGCAGGGGCTTAGGTCAACACTTATATAATAGCCAGTCATCAATTGGAAGCGGGCAAGATGGTGATGAATTGTGATTGGTCTAAACCTTCGACTAGCGACTTATTGCGACCTGCCCAGAATGCCCATACAGACTAAGACCTTATTCACACAGCGAAGAAAGGCCGAGTGGAAGGGGGCAGTCAACTGGCTGCTTCTTTGCCATGCGCTTTGCTTCGCTTTATTTTATAGAAGAAAGAGACCAAATGAGAGTGAAAGGCAAGGGCAAGCGATAGAAAGGAGATCGTTTCTTCTGTGTCACTCATAGTCGCTACTCTTATTTGTTGACTTGAATTTTGGTAGAACACTTGCACAAGCATATAGTAACTAAATCACCTATATCAGTTTTAGAAGATGAATCCTGGCGTTGTTGACCATTATACGTACTCTTGTCTACTTGCCTTCTGTGTGAGAATTGTTCTATTGGCATAAGAATTGTCTGTGCGGTTATGAGTGTTAATTGGGATCCATGAGCTGTGTTTATGAGGTTTGGTACCTCATGGAAATGCTTGAAAAAATTCGGTGTGAAAGCGGTTGTTCTTATTGAGTTGTTGCTGGTTTTCCTTTATTTGGTTTTACCGGACTTAGACTGTGTTCAGCTTACTCTACAACATTACTACCTGACTGCTTCATGTTATATATTGTTGTTGCTAGTGTACCATTGCAAATATTATTTTGTATTCCTTATCCTGCTTAGCTTTATATTAATATTATTTCTCTATTAGTTCACCTTCACACTTGTTCCGGTTGTTTAGTCCGGTAGGTGTCTTGACTATATCGTCTCTAATCCACTGAGGTTAGTCCTGATACTTACAGGGTTCCACTATGGTGTACTCATACTACACTTCTGCATATTTTTGTGCAGATTCAGGCCCTCGGTTATTGTGGATTATTAGCTGATTGGTCAAACATTGTCGTGGAGACTCAAGGTAAACCTACCATCCCGTTCGCAGGCCTCGAAGCCACCTTCTGATATTTTACTTGTACTGTTAAATTCTATTCCGAACAGTTTTATTTAGGCATTTTCTAGCAAACTCAATAGAGCTTATGACTTGTACCATCGATTTTGGAATTATAAATTGTGTAATAAGATTTATATTTCATATTTATCAGTGAATGATTGAATCTTCTATCAATCCAGTAAGTGTTAGGCTTATCTAGTCTTAGAGACTAGGTGTCGTCATGACATCCTACGGAGAAATTTGGGTCGTGACAAAGAATTACATGATTCAACTTATACACTTCTTAAGTTAAGTACTTCTTTTTCTTTCTCAAACAAAAATATGACATTTGACACACAATTTTCAGTCATATAATACTTAATGTTTACCAGTAAAACGGTAGAGTTAAATTTATAACGTGATTTATAGACAAGAGAATCGATTTGATCCAAAAATAATAGAGAAATAAGACAAAAATAAGATTAACAATCAAAAATAAAGGAAATAAAAAGAACGAGTCTGAGCTTGGTCTTTCCTGAGGCAAGAACAGTGATAATGACAGAGCAATGATAAAATTACTTAGATTGAGCATATAATAGTGCAGTACAATGTATGCCAAATATTTCATGTCCCTATAATGACTATTCACCCATTATTTATAGCTTTGCCTAGGGAAACAAGATCCTAAGATCAAGCTCCTCTTAAATGAGAATAAAAGTGTCATTGATGAATATATAACGGCATGCTTTGAATGCAAATATTCTTTATGACGGTTGCGCATTGAATGCTAACAAGCATTCCCTGCAACAGCTGCTCATTAAATGTTATCCGATGTCGAGCCTTTGAACTTTTGTCGCCGACTATGTTCTCTTCAGAATTCGCGTGGTACCGGCCACTCACGTTGCATACGGTATTAGTTGTTTCCCGATTCATCTTTCGCATATCTTCATTTCACATGTCATTTTAACATTCAATCACTTGTTATCAACCAATTTTACCTCATAGACTTACTAAAAAAATTTAACCTTTTCAGAGTGTCTCGAATATAAAAATTACCTTGTAAAATTTTAATGAAATGTTAAACTAAAACTAAAAATAAACCTTTTCTTTTCATTATAATGACACAGTTTAATTGGGTAAAAACATTAATTTACTAAAAAAATTATATCACAATCGTTAATGAATTTATTTCTTAAAGTAGATAAAGACAATACTTAAAAAATATTAAAATTTTCTAATATTGCGTAGA
This sequence comes from Nicotiana knightiana, assembly GCA_005239525.1. NCBI lineage: Eukaryota > Viridiplantae > Streptophyta > Magnoliopsida > Solanales > Solanaceae > Nicotiana > Nicotiana knightiana. Next base: position 119,118 of record ML418578.1, on the reverse strand, counting down.
ACAAGTAAATAAAACTTTTACGACTTGAATTGAAATAAAAGAATAGTTTAATCATATCAATAATTAATGTTAAATCTAATATGTCTGAAAATTCATTTCTAAACTAGGTTTACAATTAGATATCACATAATTAATGTTTTTTTACTCACTTGTAAGATTTACAAAATACCCTCTCTTTTTTTCTCTAAACATCATTATTACGACGATGACACAATAATAAAAATAACAAAAGGCTTATCTAATTTTTGTGGCAAAGGGAGAGTAGAGGTTCCAAATTAATGGGAATCGCGTGGGAGATTTTCGGCAAAAAACTAGTAAACCTTTTTCTTTAATCGATTTCCAGCTGTACCTCATACAAATTGGTGGCCAAAATTCAACAAGAGGAAGGGAGTTCACCCTGTCCACAAATTACCACTTAGCCTTACTGTAATAGTTAGGGGTGTACATGGATCGAGTTGGTTCGAATTTTTTAATTATCAAACTAAACTAATTGTGTCGGGTTATTAAAAGTAAATACCAAATCAAACTAATAAAAGTCCGATTTTTTAATCTCGATTTTTCTCGGGTTTTTTCGAATTTTCGGATTTTTTTCATAAAGTTTTCATAGCACAAAATGTAAAATATGTGCTCCATATATTTCTTTAATCCTAATAAGACAGAACTATATAAGGTGTTTTCAATAAAATAACATAAATATGAGATGAGTCATGGCATTGTACTAATATATTCAACAATAAAGATAATAAAATCGTATAAAATAAATATTATTAATAAGCCATAATGTAAACAAACATAATTTAAAATTATGACTAATAAGTACTATTATTTACATGACTAACCACTAAAAGAAAAATAAGTTATACATTTTATCTAAACAATGGAAAAACTAAAAAATAAATATTCAACACTATTTTCCTTCATAGTACAATCGAATTGAATGTCTTTAATTAGTATTGAATTGATTTTGGTTTAAGATTTATTTGAGTTACCAACATTAATGTACTATAAAACTTATTGGAGCATCCAAAAATTATAAGTCCAAGCTTGAAATAATACGTTAAAAGATAAAACTATGAAAAAGCTTAAGAAATATTTATAACCTACACACTATCATAAATATTTTTATGCATTAAATATATTTAAAACTTCTATACATATAATGTCGGGTTGGTTTGATTCGGTTTGACTTTTTTTTAGTTAAAACCAAACCAAACCAAACCATAATCGGGTTTTTTTTTCCAACACCAAACCAAATCAAACCAAACCATAACGAGTTTTTTTTCTCGGTTTGACTCGAATTATTGGGTTGATGCGATTTGTCGGTTTCATTTGTACACTCCTAGTAATAATAAGAAGAAAAGGTTTTGTGGACGTAGACGTGTTCCTCGATCTTTTCATGTTGTTCTTTATTTTTTGGGTTCACTTTAAGTTATTGTATTTTTAATTTAATACGAAATTTAAGATGCCAATTAAACTAATATCAATAATAATGGAATGACATTCAAAATTAGTGGCTGAAAAAAGAAAAAATATTACATCAAATTTAAATTATGAATAATTTATTAATTTAAACTTCTAAATTAATTGTGAAGTTGTAAATAATTAAAAACGATGTCACATATATTAGAATGTCAGAAATGAAAAGAATGTAATAAAAATTGAAATAGATACAGTATATTAGGATCACATGTCTAAAAATCTCTTGTTATATAGGAACAGAAGGTCCAAATATGCATTTGCGTTAGAAATTTTTACCACCTATAGCAAATGTTGATGTCTTATTTATTTTAAATAAATACCATTTTAAAAAATTATATTTCATAGCTATCTTTTTATTTTTATAACCAAATATCTATTTATGGCACCTCTACCCTTAAGCCATACAATACACTTTGTATTATTTTTCTCTCTCATTTTGTCAGATTTTTCTCCATCCTCTCTCAATGCCAGTTTTCTCCATGAATACAAAATCATGGATTCTCTCTCATCAATTCCTTCGTCGATGGTAGTTCCTTGTGTTGAATTTGGCGATTTTGAGGACATCAAACATCTTTTGAGGGTTTTCCCCGATTCATCAAATTCAAAGATAATATATCATCTTAAGAAGCTGCACCATTGCAAACAAAGGACGAAAACGCCTTCTTCACATTCTTCTTCACCGGGTAACTGGCTCGAAAATGCTTTGAATTTCCCATTCCACAGCCAAAACAGAGAGTTGAAGTTGGTGAAGTAAGGATCTGCAGCTTTTCATGATCATACTCCTCAATTTCTAATCTCGAATGGTAGTTCCTTGTGTTGGAATTATAAGAAGTGATTGGAATGGAAGACATCGAAAACGACGACGAACAAGACGATGAAACAGTACTTGTGCTGCAAAAGATGTTTGGTTAGGGTTGCAACTCGACGAGACGACATTAGGTTGTTCTTGAACAAAGACGATAGAATTTGGGGCTGAGCAACTTGAAGATTCCGTTATCTTTTTTTAAGTGTATTTCAATGTATCTCGTTGTATTTCCATGTATTTTATTATATTCACCGTCTCGCTATATTCCATGAATGTATTCATATAAATTTTTTTTAATTAATATAATTTATATATTCAGATGTATATATGTATTTAAAATGTATCTACAGTATGTATTCATATGTTTTTGCACTATAGATGACCTGCTATATTTCATGTATTCAATATATTTTTATGTATTTAACTATATTCAATGTAATTATATAATTTCTCTGAAGATTGCTATATTTTTGGGGTGTTTTTCGGTTGAGAATATTTTTTATAACTGGAAATACAAAATTTGTGTGTTATAATTGAGTTTGTTGAGTTATACTAGGAGTCTATTATGTTAATTATTTCATTTTCCGTTTAAAATAATTGTAATCCCTGTTTCACGCCGTGAATACAGTCGAATATAGTCGAATACAAAAATTTGTCTAGCTGTAATCCCCTATTTCATGCCTAGAAATGCCACTGTATTCATGAATACAGTAGTTTAAATACATCGAATACACTCTAAAAAACCTGAAAATATAGCTATAGGAAGTAATATAGTAAATGGTAGCAACAACTAGCTAATAACGACTAAACAATAGTGATTTGTGAAAATTTTCCTTTGAGTTATGCGAAATTGAGCCGATTTTCATGTCGTTAATAATATTTTGGTAGAAATATGCTCTTGCCATCTAATACTTGCTCAAATATGCCTTTATTTGAAGAAAAATTGGTATCCTATAACAACATATAATAGGAATTGGTAATTTTTAGCCTTATATTAGGGTTTGGCAAAGATAGCCCCAAACAATTGGCATTATATTGCCAAATCCTTAAAAAACTACTCTCTTATACATTCTCTCTAAAAAAAGTTTACTCGCTTATTTTGGCATCCCTCCCTCTTTCTCTCCTTGTATTTCTTCTTCTATCTCTTCTCTTTCGCTCTCATAGTTTAGCAAAAAATCTTGCAAATTATGCAAGAAAATTAGTGCGATGAAAAGGTAACGCTGATCTCACATCAGAGAAAATCAGAAGCAAAAACTAAGAGGGAAAAAATATATTTCAACTTTGTTTTTCTTCTCTTATTTTTTTTGGATGGATTTTACGAGTGGGTGTGATTGAAATTTGTTGAAAATACCTAAATGAGGCTAAATATAAAATTTGAGCAAGATTAGAAGTGATTTAGACTGGTTTCAGATAAAAAAACCAGACCTAAAAATCCAATGCGACATGTGTATATCACATTGTATATCGTGTACATCAATGTATATCACAGACAGGTTTTTAAGGACGTTTGTGTATATCAATTTGTATATCGTGTATACAACACAATTTTTTTATGGACGCCCGTGTATATCACATTATATATCGTATATATAACACAACTTTTCATGGATATACACAGATACACATGATATACATGAGATATCACTGATGTACATAGAGATATACACGGGATACAATAGGGGATATACATGTGGACGCCTTGAACTTGAGTTTTCTATCTGAATTATGTTATACAAAGAAGGAAAATAAAATTTTAATATATTTTGTCTATATACACATTATTAATATGTTATACACGATGATATACAAATAATATAATTATTAATATTTTATATATATTTGGATATACAGAAAAATACCTAGAAAAATAATTAAAAAATAACTGGAAGTTTTTCCGGATACTACTGTAGGAAATAGAACCTAATTTCTAGGATGATGGTTGCTATGAGATAAGAGAGAGAGGATTTAAAATATTTTTTGCTATTTTTAAGAAAAATATTTTTGATGGGGCTTATTTTAAGGATGGTGATTGAACCATTAAAAAGAGTGAATAATTTTAGGTTACCATATGCCAAATCCTAAAACGTTGGCTTTTATATGCCAATTGTTGAACCTAGTTGTCATGCCATGCCATGCCAAATCCCCTTATTTGAAATGGCCTTATATGTAGAGCCGTCAAAATGGGCTTGGCCCGTGAGAACAACCCAACACATCCTGTTACTTGAGTATGGTTGGGCTACAATTTTTTGAGCCCATTTAAAACTGAGGCTTATAAGCCCGCCCAAGTCAGCTCGCTGGCCCTTGAGGCTGGGCCTGAGCCGGCCCGTGGGACAAAATTTAAACTATTAAAAATTTTAAAAAAATAAAAACTGAAAAAACTATTAACTATAATCTCCATTCCTCAACCCTAGATTGCTAATTTACCATTCCATATTAACTAGAATTTAGATTTTTGACAAGTATGTAGTATGACAAAATTAATTTTTCTTTTGCTTAATTAATAACAAACTCAAAAAGTTTTAGGTGGTCAATAATAAAAAAATTTCAAAAGAAAATATTACTTTGAGCGGCCAATGATCAGTTTGGATTACTTTAATATATTATTAGTATTTAAACTACTCTTCAGTATAGAAAAAGATCAATTTTAAATACACAAAAAAAAATTGACCACTAGCAAATTTCAGGAATTTTAAAAAACTTATGGACTATAATGATGAAATCAGCAAATGATGTTAATCCTAAATTAAAGAATCTCAACATATAAACTTATTGAAACAATCTCTAAATATGAGAAAAATGAAAGAAAAGTATTAAGAAAATATTCACGTAACTTTAAAAAGAGCTAGATATATAGAGAATTTGCATTTTAATTACGAGATTTCTCGTCAAATATCAAGCTTTTTGTACTCTCTAAGAAAATAGAAGTTGTAATATGATTAATCGACTACGTCACGAAAAAATATTTCAGGATTTAAAGAAATTATTTTTCTAAAAAAAATTGAAGGGCCTGTCCGCCCTAGCCCGCGACTCTCTTAGGCCTGGGTTGGGCTGGTTATTTTAAGGCTCATTCATATGGCGGGCCATCCCGTCCTAGACCACGAGGCTTAAGTTGGGTTGGGCTGGCCGTTTTTACAACTCTACCTATATGGATGGCATATTTGGTCCCACACACATACTTTGAGGGTATATTTATTGAAGGAAAGTAATTGAAGTGGGGGATGTTATCATTACAAACTTCTATTACATTGCCATGAACCAAACAACATAACTTAATAACATAAAAGTTTAAGAACTTACATAGACAAATTATGCCCTCAAAGTATGCACGTGAGACGAAATATGCGGTTCATGTGGGGGCGTTCCAAATAAAAACATATTTGAGCAAATATTAACGACATGGGCATATCTGTACCAAATTATTAATGGCGGGAAAATCTGTTCAATTTCGCATAGTTCAAATGCATATTTGAACCTTTACCGATATAGTAAACCATTAGAAGAGGAGAATGTTTACCCTAAAAAACGGATAACAATTAAATTTATAAGTAGTTTAAGGATACGCGGATTAAATCAATACAAATGATGAATTTCAATTAAGGAAAGCGATCCCATACTCAGTAACAACTTTAATGAAATGCTTGCCTTTGATCCCAGACTTACGTTAATGATGAACTGATGAACAAAAGTAAGAACTTTGAATAATAGAGAAAGTAAGAGTATGTTTCCTTAATATGCGTGTTACATGTCCCTAATGAATAATCAGACCCCCCTTTATATAGTAGGGGAGTTTTGCCCTAACTACAATTCTGTAAAAGGTAAAAACATTCTGTTATACTAATCACTGATTTTTTGCCGATACGTACTGAGATTCACGTCGTGACATCTGGATGGTCACAGATATCATGACTCTTTATTGGTCGTGCTCGATTATCTAGTAATGCTTTCCGAGGTTATTGGGATTCGAATCGAACTTGGGAGTCGTGGCCCCGATGTTTTCGAGGGAAGATGTAGTGCTCGGACCCCGACGCGAGGGGCTCCTTGACTCGATTCTGGTTCCTTGAAGTCACGTCTCTTGCTTTATTTACTTTATCGAAAACTGAGATGGCCCACGGGATCGGTTTCACCTGTATACAGATAGTCCCCTTGTTTCTTGGAGAGTAAGTTTACAGAAACAACGAGAAACGACATTTGCACTTTGATTCTTCAATACGCCATGAAAATAATGACAAAGAATTCGAAACGTCCTGTCAGCCGTGTTATTATGACTTCAAGCGCGTGTCAGCCATTGGTAGGTCATCCCTGGACGTGAAACGACGCGAAACCTCTATAAATACTCCCCTCAATTGTTCATTTTTTACCTTTTGACCAAGCTTCTACCTTCGAGTTTTCAGGATATCAGTACCCTTCTTCATAACATTTACCTCCGTTCTTCAAGATTTCTCAGTAAATTGCAAGCTTTTACTTATTTTCTAGCCAAACCATCGTACTTGACCTTTTATCTTCCAACCTTTCTTTTTCAATCTAAAACTTCGTAACTGTTCCCAAAAGTGTCTTCCTCTTCTTCACAACCGAGCGCCGAAGTCGAGGAGACCACTCCTGATATGGTCATCCTCGAGACATCCACTCCGTACGCGGCTACCGATGAACCGGTTGTTGAGCCTCCCTTGAAAATGTTTATCCCTAGGGGGTGCTCAGTCACCGATGACTTTATGGTCGAAAAAACCTCGTCGGTGCAGGGCCGATGTGAGGCAGTATCTAGGTATATTTTCTCTATCACCGAAGACGTCCTTCCTGTAGTTCGAAAGGACTGCGGCTGGGTGGATAAGGACGTAGCAATCCCAGAGCCCAAGGACTCCATTACTAACCACGTGGAGGGGTATTTGAGTGTTTACACTTATCCATTCACACTGGGCCCGGTGGACCGGGTTATTCTGAACTTCTGCAAGAGGTATGAACTATGCCTTGGTCGGATCCACCCATCCCTATGGAGGATCGTAATCATTCTTCGATTCTTTGTGAACAAGACCGAATCCCATCAGTTTACCATTGATCACCTACTCCGCCTATACAGTCCCCGAATCTTCCGAGGGAGACTGGTAAAGCTCACACGCCGGGCTAGCAAAGCCCCATTCTCGAGCATCGATGAGGACTGGGATTGTGGCTGGCAGGGACGCCTCGTCTAGGTGAAGATCGCAGATTTGATACCTTCCGAGCTTATGCCATTCCCCTAGAAGTAAAATATATCACGTAACACATCTTTATTTTAAATGTCAATTTTACATTCATCTCATTTTTCCTCACTAGTATTTTTGGTGGTGCAGCTACTGCTCGAGTCCCAAACGCCATTCCTCAATTCAAGGAGTGGATCGAGGGCATTTGTTCACAGATGCCTTATTCCTAGTGCACATGGAGAGAACTCTCGAAGAGCCGTTGGGAGGCCCGTTCTCACAGTAAGCTCTCTCTCTCTCTCTCTCTAATAATTAACATTAGGCCCCCTTTTTAGCACCTTATTCTCATTTCCTCTTTGTTCTTTTGCAGGCTTGCCTAAGACCATTGACCTTAGGCTTTCAGTGGGGGACAAGGACATGTCTGTTGATCCCTCCGCTTTGTGGCAACTCAGTTCTGCGGTAGGAGAGAAGAAGAAAAGGAAGGCTCTAGGTTCCCCGAGCATAGAGAATAAGAAACCAAGGAGAAGGTTGGCCTGTAATCCAAATAAGAGTTATAATTCTCGAGCACCCGACTCGGACTCGCTTTATCGGCTCAGGGATGAACCCGAGGAAGATGATATTTTTGTGGCTCGTGAGCTGACCTTCCCTGAAGAACGGGCTACAGTCGAGGGGGAGACAACGGAGGCTGATCCCCCTCAAGTTCAGGAGGTCGATGTAGATATCAGGGCTGAGACCTCTCGAGACGCCGGCTCTGCTCCGCCCGGTGTCATAGAGATTTTGGGGTCTCCTTTATTCACCGAGTTCATGTTTGATGAAGCCTGAGAGGTGAAGGAGCGATCCAATGAAGGGGCCCATGGAGCGGGCGATCCTTTCATTTTTTTTCGAAGGTGTGGACTCAACCGCTCTGGAAGACTTCTCCGAGTTGGGCGACTTGGAGGTGCCGAGGAAAGACCCGTCTCTAGAGGTCGACGACCTGAACTCGACTCCAAAATTAAGCAACCAGTTCGCCGCCCCGAGCATGGATCTCGGACTTAAGAGGTCAATAATCATCATCGTCCCAGAGGATTCTTGGGTTCTTTCTACCCCTGTTGGAGTAGCGAGTTATCTCCGATGCCTCGTAACTAAAAAAGACCAAGCGAGAATGAATGAGGTGGATGTGCCTTGCTTGTTCAACGAAGCAGAGTAGGCGTTGAACTGGGTAAGGTAGCATTACGCTCTTCCATCCCCTGACTTAGTTTTTGATATTTCTCATGTCTTCTCTCTTTTATCTTTAGCAGGCTTCGGTGGTCCATCATGAAAGTTTTCTCCGGTACCGGGCTGAGGTTAACCAGATCGGGGCTGAGTCCAGGGAACTTGCCGAGAAGAGGGACATATATAAGCTTCTCAGTGAGCAACACGAAAGTGCCATCAAGAGTCTTCGGGCCTAGTTGGATGCGGTTCAAAAGGAACATGCCGACTTGGTGGAACATATAAAGATTTTCGAAGTTTGCAATGACGACTTAGACATGGCGACTAACGACCAAACCTCACAGGTCCAACAGAATATTGACCGGATCGACCAGCTCCGACTGAAATGAACGAGGTCCAGGCCATGGCCGATGTCTGGAAGGAAAAAATAGACCGACTGTCTTCGGAGAAAGAGACCGCCCGGGAGCAGCTGGCATCGGTAGAGGTCCAACTCCGATGGGCGTAAAAGAAGGTCGATGCACGGGCTCGGAAAATCTAGGACCTCCAAGCTCAACTGGGCTCGGTCATTGTTGAATGAGATGCCCTTGGAAAGGATATCGAAATAACGAGGTCCGAGTCGGAAATAACCATGGTTGATTCTGAAGAGATGGTGGCCCGGTACAAGGATGATGTTGAGGCAGCCGAGGCCTACATGAAAGTTATTGTTGAGTACATGAAGCGGTTGTCTTGAAGGGAGACCCTCGAGAAGCTCCATGCCCGAGGTTTCGACCTGTCGGCTAAGATCTAAGAGGCGAAAAGGCTCGAGGTAGAGGCCAAGAAGCTGGCTGCACCCGAGGGTGAAGAAGGATCTGCGGGCTCCGGCAAACTCGAAGATGGAGAAGACCCCGATGGCTCTGATGACGAGGCGGGTTCTGGTGGAGATCAGGCATAGGTGACTTAGGAATTTTTGTCTTTATTTTTGCATTTTGTACATTTATTTTGTTGAGGCCGTTTTTATTGGCCTTTGTAAAGATATTTTGGAATGTATATATAAGGTTTTTTCTCTTTTGGCAATTTTCAAGTCTATTACCTTTAGCATCCTTTTTACAATTGCAAAGATTTCAAATGCCTTAGCACAGAGTAAAACGTAGTAATAAGTTGTTGTTTGGAGGTCCGAACAAGAATTGTTCTCGATGTAAGTTTTGTTTGAAACTTGTGGGGGCTCGGTAAGACTGGAAGCTTTCCCCAAAGTGCTTGTTCAAATGTTCTTAGACTATGATTTTGCCGAGGGTAACCTTTGAACCTATTTGGAATTTTGAAGGACTTATGTTTTAATTACGGGCTTTCGACGTCTCCGAGCTGTAATTTGGGGTGGTCTTAGCCTTTTAAGTTCAGGAATTGCCTAATAGGCTTACATCCGGGTTTGATAGCCCAAGCCGTCGAGTTTGTCTTGGACGACAGTCCCCGAGTGGGGGTGGCTGTAGCCTTTTAAGTTCAGGCACTACCTAATAGGCTTTGTACCTCCGGGCTTCAATAGCCCGAACTGTCCGAGTTTGTCTTGGACTACAGTCCTCTAGTGGGGGAAATCTATTGGATCTGGATAGAGGTGGAACTTGGGCTCGATATCCTTAAGGAACAAAATATAATAGTCTTAAGGGACAAAATATGTATCTGCAAGGTAGAAACTTTCTTTCATTCCTGTGCGCAATTGCAAGTGTGTACAAGCTTCGTGTTATGTCTTAAGTGGTCTATGCAGGCACCGTTCATTTGACTGTTTGGCCCTTACAATAAATCATATGTACCGAGCCTAGACTGTTCAAGCAAAAATTTTCCTTCCTTGCTAAAGATCATTACCCGAGGGTGATGGCCCCTAGTATTCGAGGTCGATCATCGAGAGGGCTCGGATACTGTTGATGTGACCATTGATTTCGATTCAAAACCGGCGTTTGATTATAAGTTAGCACGATCCACTGTTGCCTCTAGGGGTGCTTATCGGGTGGATCGGGTAGATAATTACGCTTAACGGTTCGGATTAACAATTATCGGATAGTTATCGGGCGACTTATTGGCTAAACCAAATACAAATTTTTTGAACTATCATTCAATCAATACCAAACAATTTCAAATAAATACCAAAATTTTATTACCATCTAAGATCTAACCAAATGATATTTTTTAATTGAAAAGTCTTCAAGACTACTCATACTATCATACACGTATTATCCAAATTTTTAATACCATCAAGAATACTCATACATGCATACACATATTAATTATTGAGATTTTGATTTTTCGACTTCAGTTCTCTGTTCAAGAGAGAGACGAGACTGACGACTTCTCTACCTCTGGTGGCTGCAGACAATTGAGAATTAGAAAATAGAAATTAGGGATTTAGCCATTTAGGGTTTCAATAGTACTTTATATACATATGGGTAAAAGTATAAATATAAAAATTTCTTAATAGGTTAACGGTTTACTCGATAAGAAAATTGAGTAATCCACACCCAACCCGTTAAGCCGTTAATTATAAAATCATAAAATCTCAATCTGTTCACCTTTCATTACCCCGATAATCCGATACCAATAATCCAATAAGCCATCGGTTCGGCTCGATTAACGGTTTCGGTTCGGTTTTGAACAACCCTAGTTGCCTCGTTATAAACCTTGCTAGAAAACCCATTTGGAACAAACCCAGTTCAAGAGAAAAAACGTGCAACACGTGCTTTCAGGCCTAGCAACTACATCATCCTTTGGTTTTTGCCTACAAGTGTTAGTATAACTCGCAATATATATCAAGAAATAATGTGTGTGGTCGTACCTTAGAAGTAGTATCATTTTAAGTGGGTCACGTTCTAGTTGTTCGGTAGCCGTTCACTGTTCCCTGCTTTGAGTTTGTACAAACCTTTATCGATAATCTCGATAATTCGATATGGACCTTCCCAATTCGGTCCCAGCTTCCCTTCGTTCGGATTCCGGGTATTCAATGTCACCTTTCTTAACACCAAGTCCCCAATATTAAAGTGTAGGAGGTTGGCTCTCTGGTTGTAGTAACTTTTGATCTGTTGTTTCTAGACGGCCAACCGGACAAGGGCGGCCTCGCGCCTCTCATCTAATAGTTATAGGCTCGTGCTCATGGCCTCACCATTCGACTCTAAGGTCGCATATCGGAACCTGAAACTCAGTTATCCTACCTCGACCGGTATTAATGCTTCGGCACCGTAGACCAATGAAAATGGGATGGCCCCGGTACTAGACTTTGAGGTCGTATTGTATGCCCATAGGAATTCGGGAAAAAATTCCTTCCATTTTCTTTTGGCATTGGTCAACCTTTTCTTAAGGTTTTGGAGTATGGTCTTGTTTTTCGACTCTGCCTGCCCATTCCCACTAGGGTGATAGGTGTTGACAAGATTCTTTTGATCTTATGGTCTTCAAAAAATTTGCTTACCTTACTGCCGGTGAAATGCTTCTCGTTGTCACATACGATCTCGGTCGGCATCCTGAACCGACATATTATGTGGTCCCAAAAAAATCAATAACTTTTTTTTCTTTGAATTTCTCAAATGCCTGATCCTCAACCCATTTAGAAAAATAGTCAATCATAAATCATATAAATTGAGCCTTATTGGTTGTCCATAGCAGGGGACCGACGATGTCCATTCCCCATTTCTTGAATGGCCAATGTGACAAGATCGAATGTAGTATCTCCTGGGGATGATGGATCATCGGTGCGTGCCTCTAACAACCGTCGCATTTTTGCACGAACTCCTTCGCATCTTTCTCCATGTTGATCCAGTAAATAGCCGACTCTGATTATCTTATGAACCAACGACGACCACCGAAAAGTTCCCATAGGTGCCTTTGTGAACTTCCCTCAAAACATATTCGGTGTCTCCTGGTACCAAACATATGACGAGTAGGACATCAAATGTTCTTCTGAACAGGGTGTTATCTTTGGACATGCTGCACCTGGGCGCGTTCATGCGCAAAGCTCTTGATTCTTTAGGATCCGATGGTAGCTTCCCGATTTTCAGGTAATCTATATACTTGTTTCTCCAGCCCCTAGTTAAGCTTATCGAGTTTATCTCGGTGTGGCCTTCTTCCACTAACGATTTCACGAGTTGTACGACTGTTCCCGAACTGAATTCATCATCATTAACTGACGACCCCAAGTTAGCCAGAGCACGGGCTTCACTGTTTTGATCCCAGGGTACATGTTGCAGGGTCCACTCCTTAAATCGAGGTAGTGTAACCTGTAGTTTATCCAAGTATCTTCACTTTTATTCCTCTTTCACTTCGAACATCCCATTGACTTGATTCAACACAAGGAGGGAATTGCATTTAGCTTCGATCACCTCGTCCCCCAGGCTTTTAGCCACTTCGAGATCTGCAATCATGGCCTCATACTCGGCCTCATTGTTAGTCAATTTCAAAGTAATAATATATTTCCTAACTATGTTACCCGTGAGCGGCTTCAACATATACCGAGTCCAGACCCCTTTTATGTTAAAAGCACCATCCATATACAAGGTCTAACTCCCCAAGGATTTCCTCGAGGTTAACAACAATTCCTTTTCGACTTCGGGTATTAAGGCTCGCGTGGAGTCAGCCATGATGTCTGCCAAAATTTGAGATTTGATAGTGGTTCAGGTCGATATTCAATATCGTACCCACTAATTTCCACGGCCCATTTGGCTAATCGTCCCGAGAGCTCGGGCTTGTGCATTACGTTCCTCAATGGGTAAGTAGTCACGAAACATATGGGATGGCACTTAAAGTATGGCTTCAACTTCTTGGAGGCACTTAGCAAAGCGAGCGCCAACTACTCGGACTAAGACTTCACTTACCGTTATCTTGGATATCGCTAAGTACAAGTTACAGCTGCTCGTCTACCTTCAGAGTATGAAGCAAAGGTGGACTCGAAAGGTACCGTTTAAGTTATTCCAAATCTTGCTGGCACTCCGGGGTCCACGAGAAGCTATTATCATTATTCAATAACGAGAAGAACCGATGGCTCTTATCGGAGGACCTCGAAATGAACCGACCCATGGAGACTATGCGCCCAGTTAGCCTTTGAACAACCTTGACATTATCCAACACGGTGATGTCTTCTATGGCCTTGATCTTATCGAGATTGATCTCGATCCTCCGGTTGGACACCATGAATCCAAGGAACTTCCCGGACCCGACTCCGAATGCGCATTTCTCCGGGTTCAGCTTCATATTGTGTTTCTTCAGTATGTTGAAAATTTCTTGCAAATGTTCCAAAATGGTCCTCTACTTGCAGGGACTTAACTAACATGTCATTAATGTAAACCTCCATTGATTTTCCTATTTACTCTTCGAACATCCGATTTACTAGGCGTTCGCAAGTGGCACCAACATTTTTTATTCCAAATGGCATTACGTTATAATAATCGGTGTCGTATTTAATAATGAAGGAAGTCTTTTCTTGGTGCCTAGATCCATCCAGATCTGGTTGTACCCGGAATAAGCATCGAGAAAGCTGAGTTTCTTGTGGACGGTCATTGCGTCGATCATGCGATCGATGTTAGGCAAAGAAAAAGAGTCCTTAGGGAATGCCTTGTTCAAGTCTTTATAGTTTACGCACGTTCTTAACTTATTTCCCTTTTTAGGCACTACCACTACATTTGCTAACCAGTCCGGCTACTTAACTTCCCGAATGGAACCTATTTTAAGGAGTTTGGATATATCGTCTTTGATGAATGCGTGTTTGACTTTGGACTGAGGTCTCCTCTTCTGTTTGACCGGGTGAAACTTCGTATCTAAGCTCAGCTTGTGAGTAGTTATTTCCGATAGGATCCCGGTCATGTCAATATGGGACCAAATGAAACAATCTATGTTAGCTATAAGGAATTTAATGATTTTTTCTATGAGCTCAGAAGTTAGTCACGTGCCCAGGTACACCTTCCAATCGGGTAGGTGCTCGATCAATATGACTTGCTCCAGCTCCTCAACTGTTAACTTGGTGACATCAGTATCGTCGGGGGGCTATGAAAGACCTGGGGACTTCATAATCGTCATCCTCGCCCGTCCCCTGCTTTTCTGGTTCGGTCGGGGCCAGTGTTGGTGATTGATGTTTGGTTTCTTCCTTGGTGACCAAACTCAGGTTCTTTGATTCGAGAGTGTGGATATCAGGACCACCACATCAACCACGAACATCTCTTTTGCAGCCGGTTGCTCTCTGTAAACTATTTTGATCTCTCCCGGTGTGGGGAATTTCAACGCCTGATGTTGTGTCGAGCGTACTGCCCTCATGTTGTGAATCCATGGCCTCTTAGATAGAGCATTGTATATCATATCTTCTTCGATCATATAGAACTTTGTTTCCTGAACGGTTCTGGCAGTGTTCACCGGCAGGGTTATCTTCCCTTTAGTGGTCTCACATGCCATGTTAAACCCATTTTAAACTTGGACTACATGCACAATTTGGTCTTGTAGACTCAATTGTTCCACGACCCTCGATCTGATGATATTGGCCAAGCTACCTGGATCAATTAACACACGATTAACTCGAGATTGATTTATGAGTACATATATTACCAGTGCATTATTGTTTGGTTGCACGATGCCTTCAACGTCCTTGTTGTAGAAAGATACGGTTCCCTCCGGTATATAATCTCAAGTCCATTTTTTCCTTGTAATGGACACTTTAGTGCGCTTTAACATCGGTCCCTAGGGGACATCAACCCTACAAATGATCATGTTAATGACGTGCTGAGGTTCCTCTTACTAGATCTGCTTGTTGGAGTCCCTGTTCCTGAAGTGATTTTTGGCTTGATCACTCAGAAATTCTCGAAGGTGCCCGTTATTGAATAACTAGGCTACTTCTTCTCTCAGTTGTTGGCAGACTTCGATTCTATGACCGTGAGTGCCATGATATTTACACATTAGGTTAGGGTCCCTTTGGGTAGGATCAGATTGCAGTGGTCGAGGCCACTTAGTATCTTTGATGCGTCCGATGGCTGATACGATGCCGGTGGCATCGACGTTGAAGTTGTACTCCGATAACCTTGGTGCTGCCTTAGACCGATATGTCTATCAAAACCATTTTTGCTCATGAGTCCTTGGTTATTATGACCTCGGTCGCTTCTTCTTTCACTTCTCACAGTGTTGCGTCCGGACCCATTACCCATTCGATCTCCATTGTATGGTTGATACCTGTCTCTATTCGATCTTGGTTCATGATCGATGGCCCTTTTGGATCTGTCACTAGTCCTGACGGGATAAACGGACCTGGAAGGGGCCCCAAGCTCATCATCTTCAACCCTGATTTTTGATTGGTACCTTTTATGGACGTCGGCCCAAGTTATGGCTGAGTATTCTATCAAATTTTTCTTTAACTGATGTGAAGCCAATGAGCTTTGGGGATTGAGCTCTTGGGCGAAGGCCTGAATGGCCCAATCGCCTGCAATCAGAGGCAGATCCACCTGTTCCATTTGAAACCTCGATATGAATTCCCTGAGCATCTCATTATCTCTTTGCTTTACCTTGAAAAGGTCTGACTTCCTGGTCTCGATTTTGATTGCTCCGGCGTGCGCTTTACTAAGGCATCGACAAGCATAGCAAACGAGTCAATAGAATTAGGGGGTAAGTTGTAATACCATATCATAGCTCTTTTTGACAAGGTCTCTCCGAACTTTTTCAACAGATCAGACTTGATTTCGTCATATTCCAAGTCGTTCCCCTTGATGGAACATGTGTAGGAGGTCACATGTTCGTTTGGATCAGTTGTTCCATTATACTTCGGAATTTCAGGCATACGAAACTTCTTTGGGATCGGCTTCAGAGCTGCGCTCGGAGGGAAAGGATTTTGGACAAATTTCTTAGAATCCAGGCTCTTCAGTATCGGTGGTGCTCCCGGGATTTGATCCACCCTGGAGTTATAGGTCTCCACTTTTTTCTTGTTGGCTTCGATTTTATTTTCTCCTGAATCCACCCATTTTGTCAGCTCCTCAAGAATCTTTATTATCTCGGGGTTGGTCCCGGGTTCTGCTTCATCTGGCCTTTCTGTGGCCGGTTTATTTCTGCGAGCATTTTCCCGGGATGATTCGGGCTCAACCTTGATGGCAGGCACGACCTTGGTTCTACAACAGGGCCATTGCTGCCTGTTGAGCCTGTAAAATTTCGAAGATCAAGCGCAAATTGATCCCATAACCTTCGCCATCGTGTGTACTTCAGGCTATCCACTGGGTTCCCCCGCGAATGCTATTTTCAGGGTAAGTAGACGAGTTTTCTTCAATAGCCACGTGTGAGTTAGCATCGATCGGATCAACGACTGGGACTCCGTTGGAGTCAACATGGGGCACCTCGTCGCTGGGTACCACGTTAATGTTCTCGCCGTGGTGGTCGGACTCAGCATCCATGTTCAAATGGGCAGATTGGGAGTTCGACATTTTTAATTTTGACCTGAAATTAAAAACTCAAAAAATAAGTGTAAAATAGAGTGTGTTATGGATAATTGTATCAAATTGCCACTATTATCCTTAGCCACACGGCGGGCGCCAAACTGTTGAGTCCGGAACCCAATTATTGGGTTTTTGGACAAGTGTGACGTTAATAGGTGTTAATAAAAAAGAGGGACCAAACTATGTATAACGCGATAATAAACCGCGCTATACATTAACGGTGTTATAGCCGTTAAGGTATAGCGCGGTTTATTACCGCGTTATACATGCATAGCGCATGTTTTTTCCGCGCTATGCTGACACCATCTGACGGAAAGGTATAGAGCATGAAATAATTGCGGCTATACCTATATAGCGCATGAAATAACCGCGCTATACATGTTATTATAGCGTACCCTTCTTCACTAATCGATAGAAAACCTATTTTAAAATCCCCCCACCAACAGCGGTCCCCCCCCCCCCCCCCCCCCCATTTTTTTCCTCCAAAAAAATTACAGTGGGTCCCACCCACCACGAAAAAAGTCAAGTACGTAGGTCCCACACCCTAGCAAAGCATTATACTGTTGTGGTTTCTTCGTTTTGGACTTAAATTTTCAACTTCTCCACTTTCCAAAAATCATAAATTGAGGTATTCCGATTTAGTTTATGTCAAAACTCATATAATAATGCATATTAGTTGACTTGAATGTGTTTTCATGTCGTTTTATGTTTTGTTTGCGAAACTAGTATGTTATATTGGAAACTAGTATTCCGAAATTAGTGTTCTAAAAAAAATATGTAAAAATTGAGAAATTATTTTTTTTTTGTTAATAAAAATGTTAATTAATATCTTTAATATTTATATGTATTTTCGTGAATGTTATGTGATTAAAATGTATTTTTTGTTTATATTTAGTTTAGATTATTTATTAGCTTAGTAAAATGTAGATCCTTTTAGCGTAGTAAAATGTAGAGTCTTTTAGCGTAGTAAAATGTAGAGTATTTTAGCGTAGAATCCCTGTAGCTTAAGTATCTCTTATACTGATAGATGAAAGATAATAGGATAGGTTGATGCTAATGGGCCTCAAAGATATTCTGTCCAATTAAATAATTAAGAATTAATAATTTAATTTATAAAACAAACACACAAGATTATAAAAATATTGAAATTGACACACATAATTATTAATGATAGTTTGGTACTACTGGACCTCAAATATCGAGCCTGGAACCCATATATATATATATTCTGTCTAATTAAATAGNATTTGGTGCTACTGAGCCTCAAATATCGAGCTTGAAAACCCATATGTATATACTCTGTCCAATTAAATAATTAAGAATTAATAATTTAATTTATAAAACAAACACACAAAATTATAAAAATATTAAAATTGACACACATAATTATTCATGATAGTTTGGTGCTACTGGGCCTTAAATATCGAGCTTGAAAACCATATGCATATACTTTGTCCAATTAAATAATTAAGAATTAATAATTTAATTTATAAAACAAACACACAAAATTATAAAAAATATTGAAATTGACACACATAATTATTCATGATAATTTGGTGCTACTGAGCCTCAAATATCGAGCTTGAAAACCCATATGTATATACTTTGTCCAATTAAATAATTAAGAATTAATAATTTAATTTATAAAACAAACACACAAAATTATAAAAATATTAAAATTGACACACATAATTATTCATGATAGTTTGGTGCTACTAGGCCTCAAATATCGAGCCTGGAACCCATAAATATATATACTCTGTCCAATTAAATATTGTATAACTCTAAAAATTAGTTATTTAATTTACAAATTAAATATACAATTAATGTTGTTTAATTTACAGTTGACGACAGGGATGTGCCGCCTATACATCCCAGACCTTGCTCCGCTGAGCTATTAGTGCTATAGGGCGATCATAGGTCCGCCCACGTATGGGAGAGAGAGTTACTATCCCTGACTCTCCGTGCCAGGAGAGTGGACGACCTGTGGGATTTTATGAGGGACGTAGATCTCCATCCCCGAGTAGTCTAGTGCCTGCAGGATACTGGATTCTATAGGATTTTTGAGATCGGGCGGCTGCAGCTCGACTGGGCTTTGATCACAGCATTGATTGAGCGGTGGCGACCCGAGACACACATTTTCCACCTGCCCATTGGCGAGGCCACCATCACGCTGCAGGACGTGGAGGTTTTATATGGCTTGCCCGTTGATGGCCTGGCTGTTGAACTGCCTCAACATATGAGATATATGGCGTGTGGGCATTATTTGGACATGTTGCAGCAGCTCACGGGTTTTAGGCCACAGGACGAGACTGCATCGTCGGGGGCCAGTCGGATGAGTTTGACAGCTATTAGACAACACCTGGAGATACTGCACCCCGACATCACCGGCGATACAGACGAGCTACATATTCACCGGTATACGAGGTTTTTGTTGCTTCTTCTATTTGGGGGAGTTTTGTTCCCTAACACTTCGGGAACCTAGTCAGCCTGAGATTTCTTCATTATCTTCAGCTGCTAGATGATTTACCCATGTACAGCTGGGGTGCTGCTGTACTCGCCTACATGTACAGGCAGATGTGCCAGGCGAGCATGGGCACCCAGAGTGATGTTTGTGGTTTTCTGCCGCTTCTATAGGTGACAACATATTCGAATAATCTATTCATTAGTTCCAATTCTACCTAGTTAGAATTTATCTTAAACCCTACGTCAACTTTGTATGTTAGGTTTGGGCATGGGAGCGGTTCCTGCAGTTTCAGCCACCTTTACCACCATTACCTCCGAATGTACCACCTCCGTTTCTCCCTCTAGCTAGGAGGTGGGTTATTCACTGTAGAATTGCACGAGAGTATGATGCTCATCATAATCTCCCCCTCTGCAAGGATGTGTTGTATCTCCTGGAGGACGCACAGGTAAATATGTACCTAAACTTACTTGGTATAGATTAACTTAGTGTTGCGCATACTCACGTTTTATGTTATTATTTGATAGTTCATCTGGACTCCATACATCGACGACTTGATAGGTGGCCTGCCAGATTATTGCTCGATCGGTCGATGATTTGGAGAACTTTCGTCCCGCTGATATGCCTCGATATTGTGGAGCATCATTCCACGGAGCGGGTACTTCGCCAGTTTGGCCGTTTGCACTATGTACCGAGGGGGCCTACATGGGAGCCTACACATTATCAGAGGGATGATCGTTCCAGGGCGGACGACACATTTATAGCATGGGTAGCGGTGCAGGTCCATACTTGGGACCAACGAGCTCACCTGATTCCGCCCCCACCTACACAGATCCAGGCGGAGACTATCCATATGTATACATCCTGGTACCGCCGTGTTACTCGGCTTTTTGTTGGGAATCCCATTCATCAGGCTGGCCGGCGGTACGTTCCATACGCCGGGCGGCACGAGGCCCTGGTATATTTTCTGTTATTATTAATTATATAACTGTAACTTAGTGCACTTAGTGCAATATATGTAGTTTATATTTTGTACGTTGTGCAGGCTATTGGACTACATACAGTCTAGCAGATGGGACTGCAGATGCAGGAGCATGTCGGTGATCCTGCGGCCGCTTTGCATGATTATGGCCGGCGATTTGTAGAGGTGGATGCCCGGACACTGCAGCGAGCCCGAGAGGATCAGCGCTTGGGACACGAGCTTGATTATGTGGAGCCGGGGCAATACCAGCGAGGCAGGGGTGTAGAACGAGGTGGTGGTGCCCGACGAGGTGGGGGTGCTAGATGAGGTGGTGAGCAGAGAGGAGGTAGTCCCCAGCAAGGGGGCGTTGAGGCCCCTGCTAATGATGTTGGTGCTGATTTGTCGGGTGGCCTACATGAGATGGACATGCCGTCATACAGCCTTGGGATGCATCTCACTCCAGGGATTTCGCAGGTGACCCCGTCGGGTCCATTATTGATCACAAGCACGGACCTTGCTGGAGTGGATTGGGATACATACATCCCAGGCCCATCTACCACTGTTGAGGATTGGCCGACCCGATATTTGCATAGTGGGCGCCGGCTGAGTTATGGCTCATCATCACAGGCGCAGGTAAGGTTTTATTAGTATTGAATTTAAATTTGTTTTTATTCTTCTCCATTATTTTTCATAACTTTATTAATTTCCTTTTTAAGGCTTCATCCCCGCCTGTTACGGAGGCCCATTTGTGCGATGTTGACATGGCTGCGACAGATGATTACGTTCAGGAGCCCGACGAGACCATGGTAAGACAATTTAAATTCTTGTGACTTAATATGTATTTTCCTGTACTGAGCTGACTAATCTTTTCTAGGTTTCTACTGATGATCATCCTGCAGCGCATCCGACTATAAAGAGGCGACTTGATGATGATGATCCTGATAGAGTACCCGGGGGGGGATGGGATGCGCCTCAGGCCAGCGGCTGCATTGAAGCACACCAGATGCGGGACACATTGATTTTATTTCCTTTTTTTTGTATTTGATATAAATAATATTTTATGTAAATAATAACAACAATTTTTATGTTTATATAATATGCGCATTACTTGTTTATTTCCCCGTTCATTATTTAGTCTAATACTACAACACAAACACAAAACATTAAAACTTAACATAATTAAAATTCAGTACAACTAATGAAAATATATGACAAGGGAAACATAAAAATAAAGTAGTATACTAAACACATACATGTCAATGTTTAGTCCCTGCCGCCCATTATTGTCTGCTCCAACCACTTACATTGTTCTTCCAGCCTATTTTTTTCTTCTTCCACCTCTTTTAGTTTCACCTCCGCCTCCTCAAATTTTCGTTTATGTTGTCTTTCACGTTCCCACTGTTTTAAACACAAATTATGAAGATGCTACAACATTCTTTGTAGCATTCCTGATAACAGGGTTCATCAACCCATACCTCAAAATTGCAAATAGGTTCATCGGGAACCTTATAAAACTTGTTCATACAGTGCCAGTAGCGGCATCCAACTTCACCATTACCCCAACAACTATTCATCATGCATTTTTTGTCGCACTCTCACCTTGGTACATAAGGACGTTCAGCCATTTGTGACAGTGTTAAAAAAACCTTTCTTTTCTTGAAAGATTTGCTAGTTATTGTTGAGCACAGAAAAAGTTGTTTCATACCCGTCAGAATGAGCCCGTTATTTATAGGCAAGGCAACATACAAAATGTAGTATTTAACCGCACTATGTATGCACATAACGTAGTATATAACCGCGCCATGATTTGCATGTTAAAGATTCTGACGGGTACGAAACAACTTTTTGTCAGTTGGGCAGCTTTTTCAGATGGACAAGACAACACACATAACGTAGTATTTAACCGCGCTATATATACAAATAACGTAGTATTTAACCGTGCGATATATACACATAACATAGTATATAACCGCCCTATGCTTTGCGTGTTAAAGATTCTGTTGGATACAAAACAACCTTTTGTCAGTTGGGCAATTTTTTTAGTTTGACAAGACAACCCATAAATAAATTTTTACTATAATTTTGCGCGCATAAACGATATCACTAACATCCATTTGGTTCCGTATCCGTGTTCTCTTCTACACCTGTATTCGACGCAAATAGGACTTGTTACACACCATTTTAAATGGTTCCGGCGGCCATAATGCTCATCACCCCCTGGCTGCATCTGCCCACTATAGGTGTTTAGGTACTTGGCAACACTATATTGTTGATCAACGTAGTTGGTTATACCTAAACCAACACGTTGAAAGCACTTGATGGCATGTGAGCAAGGCATGTGGTAGATCGACCATTTCCCACAAGAGCATAACCTTGTAGATTCATTTACAGTATGTACATTATTCCCCCGATTTTGATGGATAGCGGTACGAACTTCAAAAACATTTCTTTCGTTATCATACTGCAAAAATGAATGCCAATGTGCTCGATACCTGTATTTCTCAAATCTCTTCATCGGCACTGGCATAAATTCAACACCCTTTTCCGTCAATGACGTTGCAGCTGCAGACCTTTCAACAAACCTCTCCGCCATCTGCTTGAACGACATCCGAACCATGGCAGTGACAGGCAATCCTCTTGCTGACTTCAATAACCCGTTGAAAGACTCTGACACGTTTGTAGTCAGAATTCCCCATCGTCTGCCACCATCCGCATGCAAAGTCTACTTTTCAGGGTGATGTCGCAGTAACCAACGATAGGCTGCCTCGTCTTCTTGCCTGATAGATTTCATGTGCCTCCGGAATTTATGTTGTTGGTGGTCTGTTGCTGTCATCCACATCAAATCATGCAGATCATTATTGGGATATGCCTTCTGGAAATTGGCCTTAAGGTGCCTCACACAGTAACGATGGTAGGCATAAGGTTCTTTCCATGCAGGCAAGTTCTCCATAGAACTTAAGATACCACCGTGCCGATCGGTTATTAGACAAATACCGGAACGCTGTTTGACAACGTGATCTTTCAAATGGTTCAAAAACAGCGTCCATTTCTCTTGGATTTCATTGGCACAAACAACAAAAGCTAGAGGAAATATTTGTTCATTAGCATCTACTGCAACGACTATCAACAACTTGATATCGTACTTTTCATAGACATGAGTGCCGTCTATGGATATTACGGGTCGGCAATGCGAAAAACCATCAATTTCTGGTTTAAACGCCTAGAACACGTAATTGAATATATATTCTGGTTTTCCTGGACTCCGCTCAAGCTTCCATTCAACAACTGTCCCTGGGTTAAAGTGCTGCAATGCGTCCATGTACTTGGGTAATGCTGCAAATGACTTATCCCAGTTACCATAGACAATTTCAAACGCTCGTTTGCGCCCGAGATATGCCTTTATTTTGGTAATGGTATGGCCATATTCCTGGTGGACTGATGTAATGCACTCTTTGATTTTATGCCTTATGGACGCTTCAAGATGTGGAATAAGGACAAGAGAAATCAAGTCAATATCCAAGTTGAAGTGATTCCCGTTGAATGTGTCCATTTCACATGTGTGGGTGGGAATGTATTTACCCACTTTCCACAGACCTGTCTTCTTCTTGCTCGTACGCAACATCCAATGACATGGCCAAAACCACATGCGACAAACAACCTTGTATACATCCGGACTTGACTCCCATACCTGCATTTCACGACACTCTTTCACGTTGTTCATTTTACAAGCCCTGCTTACACGCGCTTTATCAGGAAAAAGCATGCCCTTTGCTAGCACCGTTGGTCTAGACTCATCCCACATTGTTGTCCGAACAAAATCCCTTGTGAGAGCTTCCACATCCGGCATGCTTGGAAAGTTGTCAACGTAAGGAATCTCCCTTGAATGAAACGGCATTTGGGACTCGTACACTCTTCGTCTAGGGGGGTGGGGGTGGGGGTGGGTAGAGTATACTCCCTCATCAAATCAGGTCTTTCATTCTCATCCTCCTCATCAACATCCTCACGAGTGAAGGGTGTCTCATCTCCGGATTCCTCGGCATTGTTGTCGTAATCACTGTTCTCTTCCTCACTTTGTGCATCTGCTAGATCCCAATTTAATACGTCGTCTTTGGGCAATTGAGTGAGGACAGGTGGTTCAACTTGCTCGTTTTCACTGCACCACCAACAAAATAATAAGCTACTGAAATTAATAAATACTTTCCATATAGCTGTATCACTTCATTTACAAGTCGTAATGTGATGAAATTCCATGATGGATATTTTCATGTTGGTGATGACTCCCAGATGGACCACCATGATCCAACACACCAAAACTAGGCATATTTCAACTATGCGTGGATTCATAACTTGTAAAATTCATATCCGGCCGATACCCCCTGTGGAATATATGAGCGTTAATACAAATTCAATACAACAAAAGTATACATCGTAACACAAAGGAAAATTGAAGTTTACCACTCGTCTTGTGAATTATGTAAAGCAGGAGAGAAAATTATTTCCTCGCTGCTCAATCGCCGGTGGTGATAAGTTTAAATCAAGGCAAAATCTTTCATCCGGAATCTGTCCGGCAAAAACTGCTCCAGAATAACCACCCGTTGACTGGGGGTTATCCCTATTATGCGCAACCTCATTGTTGGGAACGTCTTCGACCTTGACGTACATATCCAACATTTTGGTTACAAGAAATTCCCGGTATTCATCCGGAGTCCTCAGAGAATCCCTCAAAGTTTCATCATCGTCGATGTTAAACTCCGAGTAAAAAGCAACCCCTTGCGGAGTGACAGAATATGGATATCATCCGGTTACTTTAAGTTTCACCGAACGTTTCCTCACACTCATTTTTTTGCATAACAACGATACCAATGTATCGTACTCCATTGTAAGTGGCAGTTTAACATGACACTGTGGAGATAAACTGTACCTCATAGAGTTATTCTCTATCACAAGCTTAACCCTCCTCCCCCCCTCCCCCCAATATAATGAAACTCTTATTCTTCGCTCTTCAGACATTATGAAACAATGCTTGAGAATTTAACAAGAAGAAAAGTTTGAACGGGAGTTAGAATATTTTTTGAATGGATTTTCATAAAATCCTAACCCCTTTATATAAGGAAATGGCTTGAAATTTTTGATGTATAGTGTGGTTATTTCATGCGCTATATAGGTATACCTTAACGACTATAACGCCGTTAATGTATAGCGCGATTTATTGTTGCGTTATACATAGTTTGGTCCCTCTTTTTTTGTATACCTATTAAAGTCACACTTGTCCAAAAATCCAATAATTGGGTTCCGGCCCTAAAAAAATGGATAACAATTAAATTTATAAGTGGTTTGAAGGATACTTAGAGTAATTCAATACAAATGATGAATTACACTAGATTAAACAGATGAAGGACGTAATAAATTGTCAAACCAATTAAGGGAAGTGATCTCGGACTCAGTAACAACTTTAATGAAATGCATGCCTTTGATCTCGGGCCCACGTTAATGAGGAACTGATTAAGAAAAGTAAGAACTTTGAATAACAGAGAAAGTAAGAGTATATTGCCTTGGTATGCGCGTTACAATGTCTCTAATAAATAATCAGACCCCCCTTTATATAGCAGGAGAATTTTTCCCTTAGTATAATTCCATAAAAGGTAAAAATCTTCCGTTTTACGAATCACCGATTTTCTGCCGATACGTGCTGAGCTTCACGCCGTGACATCCGGCTGGTCACGGATATCACGGCCCTTTGTTGGCCGTGCTCGATTATCTGGTAATGCTCTCCGAGGTTTTTGGGATTTGAATCGAACCTGGGGGTCGTGGCCTTGATGTTTATGAGGGCAGGTGTTTTGCCCGGACCTTGATTTGAGGGGCTCCTTGACTCGATTTCGGTTCCTTGCAGTCACATCCCTTGCTCCGTTTACTTCATCGAAAATTGAGGTGGCCCACGGGCTCGGTCTCACCCGTATAGAGAAATAGGCCAGTGAGAGTGAAAAAGTGTGAGAGATATAAAACATTATTGCAAAGAGGGTTGTGCGTATCTATCCAATATCCATCTCCATTTAGCTCAAACACAGCTTGCCCATAACTAAATCGAGCTAAACCAAGCTCAGCATAATCTTATAATGCAATTTTGGCCAAAGCAAGCAGCCCAATTATTTTACCAAGTACTGTCGAGGGGAGCGAGGTCATTCGACGCTACAGTTAGAAAAAAACATTCATTTCATCTTATTCACGTTCAACATTTCCTTCTTCTTGAATTCAAGAGGGACTTCCATATTCAATTTTTTTCTCAGAGTGCTCCATTTTACTATACTTTTGTATTTTATTATTGGCAAATTTTCCATTGTACTTTCTTCTTCTATTTTTCATGTGGATCCGATCAACTAGGAGAGTCTTCAGATTAAGACACTTCTTGTAGTTGGACTCAAGATCGACTAAATTAAATGAGAGTGTGACTGATATATAAGCGATAACAGTATGATCAACAACTATATTGTAAACAATTATGTATAGATAGAAGGGGATAAAACTAAAAGAGTCTTATCCTCATAAAAAATAAACTCCTCCACCTTCAGTTCTAGCTATTTTACATCTTCTAATGCACCTTCAGTCTTTTCTAAAGGAAGATACAGTCCTTCAATATGACAACATGTGTGTAGGAAATTTGCACAGAGCATATAGACTACACAAGGTAAAAAAAAAAAAAAAACTATCTACAAAGGGTACTCTTTAAATTTATCCATGTAATATTTTGCTTCATGAAATTCCATCCAAAATGCTAGTTTTGGTCAATGTAATATATAGCTTCATTGTGGTCAATAGTAACCTCTCTTGTGCAGTATCAGGCACTCAATCACATTTGATATTCCTGAAAATCCTCCTGACGAACAAATTGGAGCCGATATATCCTACAGCACCTGTAGTTTCCAAAACATCAAGCAAGAAACAATCGAGCCGAAAACTCGAGTTAATGACAGGGCTTCTTTGGAAGAGAAATAACTAGAGATCTACATATGCATGTATACCAACTAAATGGAACTAAGAGAGCTTACCACAGAGTGTGCCGAGACCAAGGCAGAACATCAGAGCGTAGCCAAAGTAAACGCTGGTCTGGAAAAGACCAAACATCCTAGTCTTTGCATAATAGTAATATATGGAATAGAGGTAGACATAAAAAGCAGTTGAAGCAGCAGAGTAGAATGAAGTCCACTGCCAATGATAGTTCTCCGCGTTCAGCAAGAAATACGTTGCCACAATTGTCACACAAACAGTGACGATGATCAGAATAATGAAAACAAGGAGCATAAATCCATACACATGGTAGTATACCTGTCAAGAATATCATCAAGGTGGTAAGTGGGATTAGAAATTGAAAAGACATCTCAACTAAAATATGGCTACACCACAGAAATACAAGTAGATGAATGCTTCAGAATCTCCAGCAACGTCGAGAAAAGATTAACCGCATCTATGCACAAGTGACGAGAAAAGATTAACCACATCTGAAATTTTCACATATGGACTCAAATTACTAAGAAAGAAGAAATTAGTAAAGATGGAAGATAAAGCACCTATTACTAAAGAATCAAACCAAACGACTATTCATTAACGCATCTCTAAGATGTCTTTCCTTTTGTGTCATGCTTCTTACTATATTTTTCTTGTGTGTTTGCACATCTAGGTTAGTCTGTGTCCCTGCGTGCAGCTATGTCTTGCATTTTTGAAAAGTATTATTCACATATCGGTGTGTCAGAAATATGTATATAGAACAGAGCTGTATAGAGAGCGAGTAAATTAAAGACGAGTACTTACACGTATACTGTTACTTCTACGAACAAAATGAGATAAATTGAGATGACTCACAGAAGATGACATCCTTCAAAAGATTCCATCAATTACAAAAATGAATGAAGATGTATCAACTATGACAGGTTTTAAAACAATAAGCTCTTTGATATTATATGCATATCCCAAATGGTAACACCTTGGCCAGGATTATAAGCATGTATTTTTCATGCCAAAAAAAAAGGTTCTCAATAATTGAACATTTTATAACATCCTGTTACTTGGAAGTTCCGAATTTGAAGGTTCAAGTAGTAAAACAAACGAGTCTAAATATTGCTAAAAAGATGTCAGGAACAAGCAGCAGGTGAGAAGTATCTCACGACATGTTTTTGTAGATACCAAAAAGAAAAATTACCATGTAGGTCCAGAAGGAAGAGAAGATGAAATACATCTCAATAAAAATGCTTCCAAAGGGAAGAAGACCTCCCACCATAGAAATTACGGATGGTTTAAGGTACCATTGTTTCTCAGGGATAGGACGAGGGATAGTCTTAACACGGCATGGATTGTTTGGTGTACCACTCCAGTTTCTTCCAACAACAGTTCCAAGGAGAGTCAGGGGAAACGAAATAAAAGCCCAAATAATAAAAACAACTACGATCATTTCAAAGGGTATAGCAAGTAAGGACCCATAAAATATGGCAATTGTGTTTAGAATGAACCCAATCCCAAAGCACAAAATGGGGAAAAGTGATGCTGTAAGGACCATTGACTTTATCCAATTTTCACCTGAAAAGATTCAAAGAAGAAAACCCTTCAATTGATAAATGATCCATATGCTAAACACACAAATTTGATTATGTTAATTGTTAATCTCTCCTACACAAGGAAACAACTTATAGACATCAGGCAGAAGAGCACATACCAGCATTACTAGAGTACAGGGCACCACTCACATATCCTGAGATGAATGATGTAAGAGCATAACATACAATAAATGTTGTAATAATTGCTCCTCTCCTAAGAACATAAGAAAGAAATAAGAAGCATTATAAATGCAGCAGTGCTGATCATATAGTCAAAATATAGGACACACCTGGCTATTTTAACTCACTCGGAAATCCATATAGTAGTTAGTATTCAAATAGAAGATGATCAACATAATTTGATTACAAAGAACACATTGTTGGACTAATTCAGATAAGGGGATGAAGATCATTTGGTTACTGAGTGTCAGAAAACCTAATGGTTAAAAAAACGGAAGAAATGCAGTCTCTACTGTCTAGAACCAAAATTTTCAGATCTGGTTTGTATGATGAGTAGCACAGGTACCAAACATACCCTATGTACAAATTTCCAATCATGGCAGATATAATGACAAGGAGAACAAGTGTTGAAAGCTGAGCACCAGTCCCGACAACTGCTGAAAGCAGAGCCAGATTTTCTGGAGGTCGGAAGACATCACCGTGGATGAGTTTCCAACCAGACTCTTCATGTACATCCTTTTCCTATATAAGAAGTCAACCAACCAAACACCAGAAATTAGTAATTTTTTAGTAAGGATATGCCATTAGACTCGTGGCGAAGCTAGACATGTCACAAAGGGTATTCAAGGTTGAATATATATTTATAAAAAGTAAATTTTGACCTATATATATAATATAATTTTCTATAAAACTAGTATAATTTTCCGATGAAAGGGGTTCAATTCAACACCCTTCACTGTATGTGGCTACGCCACTTCATTGGACATAGGTTCATGCAAATACGTGATTAATGAGAAAAAAAAGCTTTACCAGAGTCTCCATGTCGTCATTTGCACGAGCATATTTTGCGTAATCATTGCGAAGAGTGCGCATCAAAATTATAGACACCAACCCAGTGAGGAAAATAACCATCATGATGGAATTGAGAACAGAGAACCAATGAATCTGCAAAAGAAACACGACGTTTTAGGAGCTGAGAACACGAAGAGCTATATGGAGTTAATGGGGACTAACTGCCTAAGCTTTTTATCTGCTTTCTCCTTAGTGTTTTGCTTCAATGAGAACCCGAAATATTACTAAGTTTTGGAAAAAATTCATTTGCCTCGTAGAAAGCCAAATGGAAGTAGATGTGTGACATTTATAAGCAGAAATACTTTTGTTGCCAAAGGTATCTCTTTTAACAACTACTGCTACTGCTACGCCTCAGTCTCTCCAAACATGTTTTAAAAAAAACTAATAGAAAGGAATATTCCTCTAGATACACTTTCGGTTCACAAAATAGCTTCTTGTGGTCCAGACCTCCATTGGCTTCACAAGTTGATAGAACATAAAACTGCAGTAACTGCTACGGCAGTATTTTTGTTGTTCTAATCAAATTCTTCCATGAAAAAACCATTATGCAAGTCAGCAAGTGCATGGTACTGATATCTATGGTAACATGCTAGCATATCATCGATAAACAATGCCAATAAAATATTCAATGTTGATAAAGCATAATCATATTCATTGATTTCTGATCAATACCCCACTAAAAGCTCACTTAAGTACCTAATGAAATAGGTTAGTAGATTGGCATGTACCTGGTTCTCAAAAAAGGTGAAATTCAGGTAAACATCAAAACGTCGTGCATAAGTAACGTTTGTCGGGACCCATTTAACAGAATATGTCATGTCCAAGACCCTTCCTTCCTCCAATGGCTTTGGGCTCTCTTGATACAGTTGGACAAAAATGATCTAAAGGACATAGATTAGAGTTAGATTATCAACACTAAATTGCAGATCATTGACATGCCACAAGGCATTAAGAACTGAAAACAAAATGCCTACCTGGTCTCCATTGTACTCAATAAGAAGATTCTTGTGTGTATAGATTACATGCTTGATATCTTGATTTCTATCAGAATGCACCTCGCCCACGAAACCTGATACCAAGTGAGTGTTTATTTATGTTATAACTGTCCATGGTAATCAGAAACATTGGAGATAAACTAGCTAAGAACATACCCCATATTGGTAAATCATCTGAAGCCAGGAAGTCACAAGTCATAACCCATAAAAGACGTAACAAAAGGAGAGAAGTTTAGATATTAGTACATTTCAGGCATGCATATAACTGTTGAAAAGAATTGACAGTATCATGGAGGAATGTTAGTACCCATAAAAAATTCAAACCAATACGAATTGTCAATTGCATACTTAAACTGTGCCACTTTTGATGCATCCAATTGAAGTTCACAAATTGAGCTTTTCTCCACATTTCCTGTAGAACAAAAAAAAGCTAATTGTAAAAGGAAGTGTTTCAACGTATAAAGCTCCATCGTAAAATTTGAAGAACAGACTTTTAAACTTTATGTCAATTCGGCTATCAATAAGATCATTTCCTCCAAGAACCTCGCCGAGGCCACCTCGCTTGTGATCACCATCAGCAGGACGACAAAATGGGAGGCTGTAATAACTGTAGGTCTCTTGTGGATTATTATAGGGTGCAGCCTTGTTTACCCATAGAGTGACAGGATCATCTTCTTGATACTGCAGCAAACAACAGAAAGACGTCCATCCATTAGATAATTCATAAACCAGATTCTTGCAAGTGTTAAATGCACAACTAATACTGGTGTTTAGACTAACTTAAGAGTTACTCATTAGGTTCTAGAAGTTACTGCAAGATTCATCATGGTGAGTGCTGGAAGTGGTGAAACAAGATGTATGGTTCAAAAATTTTGGTTGACTCATTGATTAGTTTCATTTATTAGCAAATGATTTGAAGCGAATCATTCTACTTCATTTGGACCCATTTTAGTCAAATGATTTTTCAAAATTTATCTTTTTGAAGCGAACCCACAAAGAAAAATCCATAAAATTTGAAAAGCTAATTAATGCAATTCCAATTGGGTTCATTCGACTTCAAAGAGTTTCAAGATTGTACCTTGGCAAGAGTCAGGCATGAGAGGAAACAAGAGCAGATGATGAAAATGAGGAGGGATCGAACGGTGGAGAGCATTGCTCAGAGCTGAACAGTGTCTTAATTTGACAAGAACGAGAGACCTCGTTAGTTAGTTAATACTAGGAAAGAGTACTGTGTTGTGTTTTCTTTAGTACTATCTAATTTCAGAAGTGTCTGTTTGCTTTGAGAAAGGGAGAACTCTTTTCCATTGTCCCTTACTCTTAGTATACTCTATTCTTAGTCAATGGATCTGAATTTTTCTGACGACGACTTTGACTTTTGAGTGCTCAACGACTTCATAGGAAGCCCCTAGTTTGAAAAAGAAACAAATTTGTGACGGTTTTTTTTCCAATAATCTTTCTTTTTTCTTTTTCTTTTTTGGGTTCAAAAGATGACTAATTATATTATATTAAAGTTGATGGTAAGCAGTGCCCTAGGGAAGTGTCACATGGGTGATTTTAGTCGGTCCGAGTCACACCCGTGCGACAGTCAAGTTGCGCGCTTGACTCAGCCTTTCCAACACTTAGCCAAATTTCAGCAAGTTGGGCCTAGACGACTTTTAGACAGCAAAAACAGTAAGGAACACAAGCCAATACGGGAAAATCCAACCTTTGAGGAAACTCTCATTTGCTACTATCACAAGTCGATCACAGCCCACTCTTGACGAAGAACACAAGTCGTTCTTGGCCAACACTAAGACCTGCCCAAGCCTAGCCTTAGTCCCTTTTGAAACACCTTGAAACCCTCACGTTTCACTCTTGTTTCTCTCTTGTAATTCCACACGAAATTACCCACATACTTCTGCCTAAGACCATAAGGCCCTATTTATTGAACATAGGCAGCCCTTAAGACTTGGCAGCACATTGACACTTGTCGTCGACAGCTTTTGCCACTTGTCGGGCTAAGTTTAAATCTGATCCTAACTTGTAGTTGACATCCCCAACTACTTAGGCCATTATACACGAAATGGGATCATGGATACAAGCATAATCAGTTCATGGGAGATCATGAGAGATCATGGGGACAAGGGGAGTTGAAATGTAACCGCCAACTACTTTGGCATGTGCCTTTTGACTTGGTCGGCTATGCTTCACGCCTAAGCTTGCTTTGTGCCAAGCTTTAGCTCATCTTTGACATTGTTCCGCACCAATGTCTCATCCGCATTCTGCCGCCATGACTTTGCCGCACACGTCCGACGCCGCTGTCGCCCGCACACTGCCTTGGCCTAGTTTTCTTCCTTGCCCATGTCAATGCCCATTTCCCTCGTGCCATTGCTTGTATTTTCATTCACATAGCCTAGCCTTTTCTATTGAAAGCCTTTGCCATTCACCCGCACATCCGTCTTGCCTTGGCTTAGTCCGCACCTAGCTGCCACAACCCATAGTGCCATTGCCCACTGATTTTGGCGCGCATGCCGTGCCATGCCAACCTAACATTGCCCACACTGTTTTTTCAAGCCCTTTCCAAGCGTGTCTTGCCCGTGCCAAGACCTTGGACAATACTTGCCCACAACAGCCCTCATGTTAATGTCTTGTCCGTCGCCCGCATGATTGTATTGCCCGCGCATGGGCCAATGGCAAGGCCATCACGCCCAATCCTTGCCATAGTCGCACCAACGCCCGATGTCAAGGCATTGGGTCCTAACAGGAAGCGACCTCGTGACGGGTCGTCATAGAAAGGGGATCCAAAGGGAAAACTAATACTAGTGGTGCCCGTATCCGAGGAAATACAAAAGGGTACTTGTGTTAGGTTTTGTAAACGGGTGTTAATGAGAAATGGAAGAGACACCTTTTGAATTGCACATCTTCATCTCACTCTTTTATTGCCTATAAATTTAGAGGCTTAGCTTAATTTTTAACACAAAAAATCTGAAAGCTTCTCCCTTCTTTTCTACATTGTAATAATGTTTTTCAAATAAACAAAGTGTCAAGTATGATCTACTCCGCTTATCGAGTTCGCTAAAGTTTTATAATTTCGATTGCCAGTATTACAGAATAGTCTTTTCCATTCTATCCTGGGAGGAAGTAATCCATAACCTTGGGCAACAATGAAAGGATTAAATTTCTTAAGGACACACAAGCAACTTGTGGACTCAGAAATTATTATATGTTTTGTTGATTGAACTAACGTTTCTTTTCTTATCTGATTTTCTTATTTTGAACACAGTTATACCACACTTGACAGACAGTTGAGTGCCACATGTCTAACAAAAAGTGTTCTGGAGCGATCGTTTGCTAAGGTCGTTTGGACAAAAGGTGGGGGTTGTGCAAAAATATTGATGCATGCGAAACTGTCCATTTGGCAACCATATTTAGCTAGTGAATCTGCCACTTTATTTTTCTCCCTATACGTATAGAGCATAACATTATTATCTAGCTGGCGATCAAAAACCTACAATCATGTATAATGTTAGCATAAAGTTGATTCGAGGTTTGTAAGATAGTAATAATTGTTTGAGCATCTAAATTGACTTCAAGTGCTGTGTACCATGCATAAAAGCCAAGTGTAGACCGTGGTAGAGTGCAAGTAGCTCAGCTTCAACACTTCCATGAGTGATATGGTGGCTCGCAAAACCCATAAGCGAGTACCCAATGAGTCAAGGATGACTCCACCAATTCATCCCTAGTTAGTATGGAGCCTAGCTGAACCATCTGTGTTTAGTTTAAAAGAGGTGACACTAAGAGGGTGTCATTTGATTTGCATGGGAATGCGAATATGTTTAGAAGGTGGGGGAGTGGCTACATAGTAATATTCCGCTACCATATTGAGGATATGAGATGAAGAGATGAGCTTAACATGGGGCGAAAAACTTTAGTATTTCGAATTAACCAGATGTGCCATAGACAGAAGGGGATAAGTATGGCGTTGGGGATATTGAGGGAGTTTAGTGTGTCAGTGTGCAGTATAAGATGTCGCATCCATTTTATTGGGGGGTCCGCAATACTGTCTATTTTGGCGATTTCTAGAAGCATCGATAAATCCGACCAAAGTTGTGCGGCCACTGGACATTTGAGGAATAAATGAAGAATGATTTCAAAGCTGGCAAGGCAGAGAGCACATGTGGCATCAGGGAGGATGCCTATGTGGTGATAGTATGTCGCAGTGGGTAGGCGATTGTGGCTAGACAGCAAGAGGAAATGTTTAATTTTTGGAGGGAGGTGAAGGTTCCAAATCCAAGTGAAGGAGGGTCTAGTGGGTGTGGGGAGTAAATGGCGGTAGAGTGATTTAGTGGTGAACTTCCCATGTGGTGTAAGAGTCCAGGCAAACGAGTCATGGGTACTGGCATAGGAAGGGATATATGTATTAAGAATTATCTATAGGATTCGTGATGGAAGTTCAAAAGGGAGAGATGTTAAATGTTAGATTAGTTAGTGTTTGATGGAATTATTTGAGAAGAGGTTGTTTTGTCCCTCGCCGGAAAAAGAAAAAAAGGAAGAAGTTTTTAAAGCACTTCTTTGTCTTATATAGTTTGAATATTTTTGAGGATATTTTGGAGGAAAATTGAAATTTGCCTATATTATTAATAGTGAAGATTGGGCACTTTGGACAATTGGGCTTGGGCCAATTAAATAGCCCAAAATTAATATTTTAGTCATCTTTTATTTTATTAATTAATTTAAAATATTTTTAATTAAATTTCAGAAAAATATTTTTAACAGTTTTCTTTTAAATTAAAAAAGATGGCTATTGGTTTTAATAGGTGTATGTTGGCAAAGTTTGAGTCTGTTATTTCTAACAGACACCTAAAAGAGTTTATAAATAACTCATTCCTCTCCAAAACGAAAATCATCAGAAAAAACAGTTTTTCATTTTCTTCTCTTTCTGCTATCTACAATTCACAAATTTTGCTCCAATAGAAATTCGAGTTAATTGTTGATACTCGAATATCAGAGGCTTTGTAGAATCCTGGAGGAATTCTGCTATAATTCCTATACCAACGAAATTGGGAGGCTTAAATTCCTTAAGGATAGTGACTACACTATCAAGACCTAATTATTTTATCTCATATTCTGCTATTGTTTCTAACATTAAATCCCAGTGACATTATGAAATGTATGTGGAGACCGTATTGCTCTGAGCTTGGCATGGTAGAGGCCAAGGAATATGTAATATATACATATATATAATATAATATGTGATTAATAGTGTTAATCTATGATACCGCCTAGAAAAAGTAATAGGCTGAACGAGAGAAAAGTTTCAAGATGTACTTTGAGTTGATTTCTCTTCTCCTTATGGTTGAACGATATAATAACTTGCTAATGAGAAATCACGATAATCGACCCACTGAGTCTACACCATTGCCTGAAGTGGATGAGATGTCTTCCCATTATAATAAGCATGGAAAAGGTCGTGGCCATATTCGTGGTCGTGACCGTAGCCAAGGAAGAAATTTTTCTGGTGTTAATCTTCCCCCAAAGAGAAATAACCACCAAAAGTGAAAAGGAAAAAAATGAGAAGCCAAAGGCAACGGGTTTAGAAACTGAATGCTAGCGTAGTGGTGGAAAATGGTATTGGGCAAATATTTGTCGTACACAAAAATATTTAATTGAGCTTTATCAAGCATTTCTAAAGAATAAAGGCCCAGAAGCCAATTTTATCTCTGACAATGAATTTGAAATCACCCACTTGGATGTGGCAGACTTCTTTGAGCACTCTGATGCAAAAATAGACCATTTTATCGGTGATGGATCCATGGTTAAAGATGATTGAATAATTTAGTTTTTATTTCCGTCTATTTATAGTAGGTAGTAAATAAACATCATGTAATCATACTTCTTTACATGAGTAGTAGTTATTAGTATCATAATCAGAGTTGTACGAAATTGCATTAAAAGGTCATTATTGAATAATTAATTTAACTTTGTTTCTTTTCCCTTTTTCTTTGAAAATACTAATGTTTATTTGTATATTTCTTTTGTATGTCAAATCATAGGAAGCAAATATGGATACCTCACAAAGAAAACTTGGTTCAAAGTTTAATTGTAGAAATATTTGTTTAATTGATTCATGTACGACACGTACAATATTCAAAGAGAAGGAATATTTCTCTTATTTAAGTATGTGTAAGGCACATATTACTACAATTTCTGGTTGTAGTAATCTAATTGAAGACTTTGGAAAAGCTACTATAATTCTGCCTAGGGGTACTTATTATACATAATTCAATATTCTCCTCCAAGTCCAAGAGGAACTTGTTGAGTTTTAAAGATATCCACCGAAATGGTTATCATATTGAGAAAATAGATGAGAATAATCTTGAATATCTCATCGTTACCAAGAATGTCTCTGGCCAGAAAAAGGTTATTGAGAAGTTTCCATCTTTATCTTATGGCATGTATTAGACAAGAATTAGTGTAATTGAGGCACATTCTATCGTAAACCAAAAGGTTATTGATCCCAATACTTTTGTACTTTGGCATGATCGATTGGGACATCCTGGATCAATTATGATGAGACGAATTATAGAGAACTCAAATATGCATTCATTAAAGAATTTAAAGATTCTTCTAAATAATGAACTTTCTTGCACTTCTTGTTATCAAGGCAAGTTAATCATTAGACTATCACCAACAAAGGTTTGGATAGAGTCCTCTGCATTTTTGGACCGTATACAAGGGGACATTTGTGAACCTATTCACCCACCTAGTGAGTTGTTTAGATATATTATGGTCTTAATAAATACATCTTTTCGATGGTCTCTTGTGTGCCTATTGTCATCTCGCAACCTGGCATTTGCAAATTAATAGCATAAATAATTCGACTATGGACACAATTTTTCGATAATCCAATTAAGTCTATTAGACTTGATAATGCTGCGGAGTTTTCATCCCAAATATTTAATGATTATTTCTTATTAATTGGGATAAAAGTGGAACATCCTGTAGCTTATGTTCACATTCAAAATGACCTTGCAGAGTCCTTTATTAAATGTCTGCAATTGATAGCAAGACCGTTACTCATGAAAATAAGGTTAACCACTTCTGTTTGGGATCATTCCATTTTTCATATAGAGGTTAACCACTTCTGTTTGGGATTATCCATTTGTAAAAAATAACAAATCAAATGCCAGATGCATTTACGGATCTAACGAAATCACATATCCCTGTAGAGAATGTTCCAATATGTATTGGTGTCCCTGTTGGACAATCTTCTAGTGTCATAGCTAATGTGTCAAAAGTACGTCTAAAGCGTCGCAGACCATTGGGTTCTAAGGATCGAAATCCTAGAAAAACAAATAATCAAGGTGACACTACGAATGAGTCTCATAAATAACTCCATGACTTAACCAATCCTGAGACAGATGAGGAAATCAATGAGCCTAAGACTCAAGTAAATAAGGAACTATCAATAAACTCAATCGATATTGAGACGAATTTGAATCGATTGGATATAGTGGTGGATCATGTCTTTGCATATAATGTTGCTGTCACGACTCGAAATCCCACCTTCGGGCCGTGATGGCGTCTAACTTTGAACCCGCTAGACAAGCCAACGTGTACAGTTAAACTAACATGATAACACCGAATTGACCGAATAAGCTAAAAATAGTTCACAATTTAACAACGGAAGTAGATAAAGTTTTAAAGCTAAGTAAAAACAACATAATACAACTTCGCAATAATTCCCCAAAACCTGGAGTCAAAAACTCACGAACTGTCTATAGGAGTGCTAAATACGAAGTCTGAAAGGAAATACATGACTGTCTCAGGAAAGACAAGACAGAAATCAAGAACAAGGGATAGGAGAGACGCCAAGGCCCACGAACGCCAGTGGGTATACCTTGAAGCCTCTAAGGTGGATTGAAGGAGACTCCCTCAACGCTACCCACTGGGTCCGAGTGCCGGATCTGCACAAAAATAAGATGTGCAGTGTAGCATCAGTACAACCGACCCCATGTACTGAGCAAGTGTCGAGCCTAACCTCGGCCGAAGTAGTGACGAGGCTACGGCACGACAACAAATTGTACCTGTGCAGTTCAATAGTATAGTAGAAACTAAACAAGAATACAATTACGGGGAAGAACATGCTGGGGGTAAGGGATAGCAAATACTGAAATGATGGAAACGAAAACAACTGTCTAAAATATTCAGAAATAATAACGGGGATTGACAACGGGGATTGACAACACAAATTAAACAGTGAAAAGAAACGGCACGGCATGTCCCCTCGTGCATAACAATACAAAATATGGCACGGAATGTCCCCTCGTGCATAAAACATCATAATCACGGCACGGAATGTCCCCTCGTGCATAAAAATATAAAATATGGCACGGAATGTCCCCTCGTGCATAACAATATAAAATATGGCACGGAATGTCCCCTCGTACATAAAAATATAAAATGTGGCACGGAATGTCCCTCGTGCATAACAATATAAAATGTGGCACAGAATGTTCTCTCGTGCATAACAATATAAAATATGGCACAGAATGTCCCCTTGTGCATAACAATATAAAATATGGCACGAAATGTCCCCTCGTGCATAAATAGTAATCAATCAACACGGCATCACCCTTCGTGCTTTTCACTCTTCCTCACCAATGCAATGACAATTATCAAAATGGCAAGGAATGTAGCATAGTGGAATCACAAATCATGACCACCCGGCAAGGGTACTCGTCACTTCACCTATGCATTGCACATGATAAACACTTAGCACATATCATACGATGCCTATTCCCTCACCAAAGTTAGGCAAGACGCTTACCTCGGGTCCAAAAATAGCAATCACGCCTCTAACACTGCCTTTCCTTTTGAATTCAACTCCGGAACAATAGTATCTAGACATAATTAACTTATTAACATCAATAATGACTCATTAATACAATCTGATAGCCTAAATATACAATTCCTAGCATTCTTCCAAAAATACCAAAATTCGACCCCGTGCTCACTTTGTCCAAACACGAGGCTCGGACCAAAATCCGATCACCCATACCCCTACGAGTTCAAATATATGATTTGTTTTGAAATCCGACCCCAAATTGAGGTCGAATCACCCAAAATTCCCAAAAACCTAAATCTACCCAAAACCCCTAATTTCTACTTGATTTTAGGATTTTAGGCCAAGATTTCTAGGGATTATGGAAGAAAAGTGGAAGAATTAGGAGTTGGATTCACTTACCCACGAGGTTATGGAAGGAAGTGAGCTTGGGGGTCGTCAATGGAGGTTGGGGAAGGAAGAAAGTGTTGAAAATAGTGAAATCCTGTGTTAAGTATTCTGTTTTGACTTAAAGAACAACTGGAAGAAATTTCCCTATGCGATCGCGGAGAATGGGCTGCGATCGCATAGAGGCCTGGGTCTTGGTCAATGCGATCGCGGAAGACAACATGCGATTGCGGAATGTTAACCCCCAGCCCCACCTGACTACACTGACCCACTATGCGATCACGGATATAGAGATGGGATCGCATAGTGCAACTCTGCTACCCCTCCCAGCTACTCTATGCGATCGCGACAAGGCTTATGCGATCGCATAGAAGAACTCTTCAGACACCAGAAACAACAGTAAACACCAGATTTCCTAACCTTTTCGCACCCCGTTACTACCCGAAACTCACCCGAGCCCTCGGGTCCCAAAACCAAACACACACACGACTTCAAAATCATCCTACGAACTTATTCGAATAATTAAACCACTAAAATAATATAAAAACAATGATTTCAGCTCAAAAATCCATAGAATTTTCTCGAACTTCATAAACTTCTAAATTCTCCAATTTGATCCGAAACACGTCAAACCAAGTCCGTTTTATACCAAATTTCACAAATAAGTCACATAACATATATTAAACCTATCCCGGGCTCCGGAACCATAATACTGGCCCGGTAACACAGTTTTCACATCAATTATCATTTTTAAAAACCTTTATTATTTTCAGAAAATAATTTTCATTAAAAATTCATTTCTCGGGCTTGGGACCTCGGAATTCGATTCCGGGCATACGCCCGAGTCCCATATTTTCCCACGGACCCTCCGGGACTGTCAAATCACGGGTCCGGGTCCGTTTACCAAAAATGTTGACCAAAGTCAACTTTATTCCATTAATTATCATAAATTCAACAGTTCAACACATTTCCACATAAAAACTTCCCGGCTACGCGCTCGGGCTGTGCACGCACATCAAGGTGAGATTAACGGAGGCTTTAGAGCCTCGGAACATAGTTTTTGCTAAATTATACAAGATGACCTTTTGGGTCATCACAATC
Source organism: Nicotiana knightiana (assembly GCA_005239525.1). Taxonomy (NCBI): domain Eukaryota; kingdom Viridiplantae; phylum Streptophyta; class Magnoliopsida; order Solanales; family Solanaceae; genus Nicotiana; species Nicotiana knightiana. The sequence goes on along the minus strand of ML418578.1, from coordinate 77,727 downwards.
TCCACCTCTAAAGCAACCGTTCGTCCTCGAACAGACATAGAAAAGTACCTAAAGCGGGGAAAAGGTGGTGATAACGGCTCCGCATATCAGGCTCGGACTCCCAACTAGCTGCCTCAACAGGCTGACCTCTCCACTGAACACGAGTCGAAGGATAACTCTTCGATCTCAATTGTCGCACCTGCCGATCTAATATGGCTACCGGCTCCTCCTAATAAGACAAATCCCTGTCTAACTGGACACCACTGAATTCAAGCACATGAGATGGGTCCGCAATGTACCTCCGGAGCATAGACACGTGAAATACCGGATGCACGGCTAACAAACTAGGTGGCAAGGCAAGTCGATAGACCACCTCTCCTACCTTGTCCAGAATGTCAAATGGACCAATGTACCTAGGGCTCAACTTGCCCTTCTTTCCGAATCTCATCACGCCCTTCATGGGCGACACCCGAAGAAATACCCGGTCGCCTATCATAAATGCCAAATCTCGAACTCTGTGATCCGCATAACTCTTCTGCCTGGACTGAGCTGTACGAAGTCTATCCTGAATGATCTTCACCTTGTCCAAGGCATCCTGGACTAACTCAGAACCCAACAATCTAGCCTCTCCCGGCTCAAACCATCCGACTGGAGACCGACACCGTCTACCATACAACGCCTCATACGGAGCCATCTGAATGCTCGACTGATAGCTGTTGTTGTAGGCAAACTCAGCTAAAGGCAAGAACTGGTCCCATGAACCTCCAAAGTGAATAACACAAGCTCGCAACATATCCTCCAAAATCTGATAGTACGCTCGGACTGTCCATCCGTCTGAGGATGAAATGCGGTGCTCAAATCAATCTGGGTGCCCAACTCTCGCTGAAATACTCTCCAGAAATGGGAGGTAAACTGAGTACCTCGGTCTGATATAATGGATATGGGCACACCATGCAGTCTAACAATCTCTCTCACATAGATCCTTGCCAACTTCTCTGCTGAATACAAAACTGATACTGGAATGAAGTGCGTTGACTTGGTCAGCCTATACACAACGACCCATACTGCATCAAACATCCTCTGAGTCTGTGGGAGTCCAACTACAAATTCCGAGTGATACGCTCCCACTTCCACTCGGGAAGCTGAATCTGCTGCATCAAACCACCGGGTCTCTGGTGCTCGTACTTAACCTGCTGACAATTCAAGCACCGAGCTACATAAGCTACAATATCCGTCTTTATTATACGCCACCAATAATGCTGCCGCAAATCCTGGTACATCTTTGCGCCACCCGGATGAATGGAATATCGGGAACTGTGGGCCTCCTGTAGTATCAACTCACGAATACCATCCACATCTGGTACACAAATCCATTATTGCATCCTCAAAACTCCCTCAACATCAACTGTAACCTGCTTGGCATCTCCATGCCTGACTCTATCTCTAAGAACACATAAATGGCGATCATCATACTGCCTGGCCCGAATACGGTCATACAATGAAGAACGGGCCACGGTATGGGCCAAAACACTGCCAGTCTCAGAAACCTCCAATCTCACAAATCGGTTGGCTAAAGCCTGAACATCCAAAGCAAGAGGTCGCTCTCCGACTGATAAATAGGCAAGACTACCCATACTGGCTGACTTCCGGCTCAAAGCATCGGCCACCACATTGGCCTTCCCCGGATGATAAAGAATGGTAATATCATAATCCTTCAGCAACTCTAACCATCCCCTCTTCCTCATGTTCAACTCCTTCTGTTTAAACAAATATTGTAAGCTCTTATGATCCGTGAACACCTCGCATGGCACACCATACAAGTAATGACTCCAAATCTTCAATGCATGCACAATAGCTGCTAACTCCAAGTCATGAACTGGATAGATCTTCTCATGAACCTTCAACTGACGAGAAGCATAGGCTATAACCTTGCCATCCTGCATCAACACTGCACCAAGCCTAACCCGTGAAGCATCACAATACACGGTATACGATCCTGAACCTGTGGGCAAAACCAATACTGGTGTCGTGGTCAAGGTTGTCTTGAGCTTATGAAAGCTCACCTCGCACTCATCAGACCACCTGACCTGGACACTCTTCTGAGTCAACCTAGTCATCGGGGCTGCAATGGATGAAAAGCCCTCCACAAATCGTCGATAATAACCTGCTAAGCCCAAGAAACTCCGGATCTCTGTAGCTGAGGTGGGTCTAGGCCAATCTCTGACTGCTGAAATCTTCTTGGGATCCACATGAACACCCTTTGACGATACCACGTGGCCTAGAAAGGCGACTGAACTCAACCAGAACTCGCACTTGGAAAATTTAGCATACAATTGACTATCCCTCAAAGTCTGGAGGACGACTCTAAGGTGCTGCTCATGCTCCTCTCGGCTGCCAGAGTATATAAATATATCATCAATGAAAACAATCACAAATGAGTCCAAGTAAGGCCTGAACACTCAGTGCATCAACTCCATGAAAGCAACAGGGGCATTCGTCAGCCCAAATGACATCACCAAGAACTCATAATGCCCATAACGAGTGCGAAAAGCTGTCTTAGGGACATTAGACGCCCTAATCCTCAGCTGATGGTAACCAGATCTCAAGTCAATCTTGGAAAACACTGAAGCACCCTGAAGCTGGTCGAATAAATCATCAATCCTCGGCAAAGGATACTTGTTCTTAATAGTAACCTTATTCAACTGCCGATAGTCAATACACATGCTTATCGAGCCATCTTTCTTCTTGACAAACAATACTGGAGCACCCCAAGAAGAGACACTAGGCCTAATGAATCCTTTATCCAACAAATCCTGCAACTGATCTTTCAACTCTTTCAACTCTGGCGGGGCCATGCGATACGGCGGAGTAGAAATAGGCTGGGTGCCTTGAGCTAACTCAATACAAAAATCAATATCCCTGTCGGGTGGCATACCCGACAGGTCAGCAGCGAAAACCTCTGGAAACTCACGAACTATGGGCACAGACTCCAGGGAAGGAACCTCAGCGCTAGAATCACGAACATAGGCCAGATAGGCCAAACAACCCTTCTCGACCATGCGCCGAGCCTTCATATAAGAAATAACTCTACTAGAAGAATGACTAGGAGTTCCCTTCCACTCCAAACGAGGCACCCCTAGCAAAGCCAAGGTCACTGTTTTGGCATGACAGTCCAGAATAGCATAATAGGGGGATAACCAATCCATCCCCAATATAACATCGAAGTCAACCATATTTAGAAGCAAAAGATCAACCTGAGTCTCCAGACCAGCCATGACTACTAATTAAGCACGGTAGACTCTATCTACCACTATAGAATCACCCACCGGTGTAGACACATGCACAACAGTACTCAAGGAATCACGGGGCATACTCAAATAAGGGACAAAATATGAAGACACATAGGAGAATGTAGAACCCGGATCAAATAACACCGAAGCCTCTCGGTTGCAAACTGAAACTGTACCTGTAATAACTGCATCAGAAGCCTCAGCATCAGGCCTGGCAGGAAAAGCATAGCACCGGGGCTGATCCCCTCCAATCTGATCATCTCTGGGTCGACCTACTGCGGCCTAACCTCTACCTCTCGTGGCATGTCCTCCACCTCTATGAGTCTGATCTCTACCTCTGGCACCCCGACCACCACCCCTAACTAGATGAGGGGGTGGGGGTGCGCCTGACGCGGGAACCATGGCACGGGAACCCTGATACTGAGACCCACCAGAACCTCGGGGGAAAAACCTGGAAATATGCCCCAATCCACCGCAAGTATAACAAAGCCTCTGCTGATGTGGCTGCTGAATCTGGAACTGGACCTGTCGACCCTGATAACCACCCTGGAAACTCTGAAGCGGCGGTGCACTGATAGGTGCTGATGGTGCACCAATAGGAGCTGGTGGTGCACTGTGAGCTACATGAAGTGCCAACTGATGGGGTCTGGGAGGATGACCTCTGCCTGAAGAATCCCTGCCCCCAAATGAGGCTCCACTAAAACGACCGAAGTGACGGGGCCTCTTGTCAGCCCCCTGACCACCACCCTGTGACATAATCATCTCAATCCTCCTGGCCATATTGACCGCATCCTGGAATGAAATATCAGTACCTGACTCTCTAGCCATATGAAGTCTGATAGGCTAGGCCAATCCCTCAATAAATCTCCGAACCCTCTCCCGATCAGTAGGAAGTATCATAAAAGCATGTCGGGCCAGAGTAATGAACGTAGTCTCGTACTGAGTGACTGACATAGATCCCTGCTGGAGATGCTCAAACTGCCTCAGAAGGTCTTCTCTCTGAGTAGTGGGAAGGAACTTCCCAAAAAATACCTCTGAGAACTGAGTCTAAGTCAAAGATGCAGACCCAGCTGGCCTGGTCAAGCAATAGTCTCTCCACCAAGTCTTGGCGAAACCCGATAAACGAACGGTCGCAAAATCAACTCCATTGGACTCTACTATGCCCATGTTCCGAAGAACCTCATAACAGCTGTCCAAATAATCCTAGGGATCTTCTGATGGTGAACCAGTAAAAGTGGCAGTGAATAACTTAGTGAACCTGTCCAGTCTCTACAAAGCATCCACTGACATAGCTGCTCCATCTACTACCGGTGTTGCAATACCCGGTTGGGCTACTCCGGCTGGCTGAGGTGCCGAAGTCTGAAACTAAGGATCTAGCTGCTCTGGCGTACGAGTAGCAGGAGTCTGTGTCCCTCCCCCAGCCTGAGAGACGGCTGGTGCAGTAGGAAGAAGATCCGCCTGTGCTACACTCTCCATGAGTCCGACTAGACGGACAAGAGCATCCTGAAGCACTAGGGTAGCTATGAACCCCTCTCGGACCTGAGTTGGTCCAACTGGGACTGCCGGAACTGGGACCTCCTCGTCAGACTTGACCTGAGGGTCCTCCACTAGGGCTATTGCTCTAGGCTGAGCCCGTCCCCGGCCTCGGCCTCTAGCACGGCCTCGTCCTTGACCTTGACCCCTCGTAGGAGTTGTAGCAGGAGTGTCGGGCTGCTGAGCGGAACCAAGGGAAGCACGCGTCCTCGCCATATGCGAGAGAATATAATAGAAACTCAATCAGTACTCAGAATTCAAATCGCACGACAGAAAAGAAGAAAAGTGAAGTTATTCCTAACTTTGCAGCCTCTGGGGGATAAATACAGACGTCCCCGTATTGATTTCTCAGACTCTACCAATTTGTCCGTAAGTTGTGAGACCTAAGCAACCTAGAGCTCTAATACCAACTGGTCACGACCCGAAATCTCACCTTCGGGCCGTGATGGCGTCTAACGTTGAACCCGCTAGACAAGCCAACGTGTACAATTAAACTAACATGATAACACCGAATTGACAGAATAAGGTTAAAACAGTTTACAATTTAACAGCGGAAATAGATAAAGTTTCAAAGCTAAGTAAAAATAACATAATACAACTTCGCAATAATTCCCCAAAACCTGGAGTCACAAACTCACGAACTGTCTATAGGAGTGCTAAATACAAAGTCTGAAAGGAAATACATGACTGTCTCTGAAAACTAGAGGAAAGACAAGACAGAAATCAAGAACTAGGGATAAGAGAGACGTCAAGGCCCACGAACGCCAGCGGGTATACCTTGAAGCCTCTAAGGTGGACTGAAGGAGACTCCCTCAACGCTGTCCACTGGGTCCGAGTGCGGGATCTGCACAACAATAAGATGTGCAGTGTAGTATCAGTACAACCGACCCCATGTACTGAATAAGTGCCGAGCCTAACCTCGGCCGAAGTAGTGACGAGGCTAGGACACGACAACAAATTGTACCTGTGCAATTCAATAGTATAGTAGAAACTAAACAAGAATACAATTACGGGGAAGAACATGCTGGGGGTAAGGGATAGCAAATACTAAAATGACAGAAACAAAAACAACTGTCTAAAATATCCGGAAATAATAACGGGGATTGACAACATAAATTAAACAGTGAAAAGAAATGGCACGGCATGTCCCCTTGTGCATAACAATATAAAATATGGCACGGAATGTCCCCTCGTGCATAAAACATCATAATCACTGCACGGAATGTCCCCTCGTGCATAACAATATAAAATATGGCACGAAATGTCCCCTCGTGCATAACAATATAAAATATGGCACGGAATGTCCCATCGTGCATAAAAATATAAAATATGGCACGGAATGTCCCTCGTGCATAACAATATAAAATGTGGCACGGAATGTTCCCTCGTGCATAACATTATAAAATGTGGCACGGAATGTCCCCTTGTGCATAACAATATAAAATATGTCACGTAATGTTCCCTCGTGCATAAATAATAATCAATCAGCACGGCATCACCCTTCGTGCTTTTCACTCTTCCTCACCAATGCAATGACAATTATCAAAATGGCAAGGAATACAGCATAGTGGAATCACAAATCATGATCACCCGGCAAGGGAAAAATATCAGTCATTATCATAACAAATTGTCCGGCAAGTGTCTCAGCTATAACCAACCTTTTCAAGTATATCCTTTACAGTTCGGTCCTCAATAGGACCATTACACCACAAGTTCATCAATGAAGATTTTCAACAACAATCAACTTCCAAGTAGAGATAAATTCATAATACAATAGATGTGGAAGTAAGGACAAGAATTTCATCAAAAATGGACTCACGGACATGCTTGACACACAATGCATAGGTACCCATCACCTCACCTATGCATTGCACATGATAAACACTTAGCACATATCATACGATGCCTATTCCCTCACCAAATTTAGGCAAGACACTTACCTCGGGTCCAAAAATAGCAATCAAGCCTCTAACACCGCCTTTCCTTTTGAATTCAACTCCGGAACAACAATATGTAGACATAATTAACTTATTATAATCAATAATGACTCATTAATACAATCCGATAGCCTAAATATACAATTCCTAGCATTCTTCCAAAAATACAAAATTCGACCCCGGGCTCGCTTGGTCCAAACACGAGGCTCAGACCAAAACCCGATCACCCATACCCCTACGAGTTCAAATATATGATTTATTTTGAAATCCGACCCCAAATTGAGGTTGAATCACCCAAAATTCCCAAAAACCTAAATCTACCCAAACCCCTAATTTCTACTTGATTTTAGGATTTTAGGCCTAGATTTCTAGTGATTATGGAAGAAAAGTGGAAGAATTAGGAGTTGGATTCACTTACCCACGAGGTTATGGAAGGAAGTTAGCTTGGGGGTCGTCAATGGAGGTTGGGGAAGGAAGAGAGTGTTGGAAATAGTGAAATCCCGTGTTTAAGTATTTTGTTTTTGACTTAAAGAACAACTGGACGAAATTGCCCTATGCAATCGCGGAGAAAGGGTTGCGATCGCATAGAGGCCTGGGTCTTGGTCAATTCGATCGCAGAAGACAACATGCGATCGCGGAGTGTTAACCCCCCAGCCCCACCTGACTACACTGACCCACTATGCGATCACAGATATAGAGATGCGATCGCATAGTGCAGCTCTGATATCCCTCCCAGCTACTCTATGCGATCGCGACAAGGCTTATGCGATTGCATAGAAGAACTCTTCAGACACCAGAAACAACAGTAAACACCAAATTTCCTAACATTTTCGCACCCCGTTACCTACCCGAAACTCACCCGAGCCCTCGGGACTCAAAACCAAGCACACCCACGATTTCAAAATCATCCCACGAACTTATTCGAATAATTAAACCACTAAAATAACATAAAAAATAATGATTTAAGCTCAAAAATCCATAGAATTTTCTCGAACTTCATAAACTTCTAAATTCTCCAATTTGAACCGAAACACGTCAAACCAAGTCCGTTTTACATCAAATTTCACTGATAAGTCACATAAAATATATTAAACCTGTCCTAGGCTCCGGAACCATAATACGGTCCCAGTAACACAATTTTCACATCAATTATCATTTTCAAAAACCTTTATTATTATCAGAAAATAATTTTCTTTAAAAATTCATTTCTCGGGTGGGACCTCGGAATTCGATTCCGGGCATACGCCCGAGTCCTATATTTTCTCACGGACCCTCCGGGACCGTCAAATCACGGGTCCGGGTCCGTTTACCAAAAATGTTGACCAAAGTCAACTTTATTCTATTAATTATCATAAATTCAACAGTTCAACACATTTCCATATAAAAACTTCCCTGCTACGCATCGGGCTGTGCACACACATCGAGGTGAGATTAACGGAGGCTTTCGAGCCTCGAAACACAGTTTTTTCTAACTTATACAAGATGACCTTTTGGGTCATCACAGTTACATCTAGCATTATGCAAGATAGTGAGGATCTTGAGCCTCAATCTGTTGGAGAATGTCGACAAAGATGTGATTGACCAAAATGGCAAGAAGCAATCCAATATGAGTTGGATTCACTTACGAAACGTGAAGTTTTTGGGTTTGTAGTCCAAACACCTAAAGGTGTTAAGCCTGTTGGCTATAAATGGGTCTTTGTACGTAAGAGAAATGAGAAAAATGAGGTACAAAGATATAAGACATGCCTTGTTGCACAAGGATTTTCACAAAGGCTTGGTGTCGATTATGAAGAGACATATTCACCCGTTATAGATGCAATAAGATTTCATTATCTCATTAATTTTGTTGTGCATGAAAAGCTTGACATGCATTTAATGGATGTGGTTACCGCCTACCTTTATGGCTCACTTGATAATGAGATATACATGAAAATTTTTGAGGGATTTAAAATGCCTGACGCACAAAATTCAAAGTCCCGGGAAATATTTTCAATCAAATTGCAAAGATCTTTGTATGGTCCAAAGCAATCAGGAAGAATGTGGTATAACCACCCTAATGAGTATTTATTAAAGAAATTTTATATAAATGATGCCATTTGTCCATTGTTTTTATAAAGAAAACAACATCGGAGTTTGTTGTACTTGCTGTATATATTGATGACATAAACCTTATTGGAACTCCTACAGAACTCCAAAAGGCAATTAATTATATAAAGAAGAAATTCGAGATGAAAGATCTCGGAAAGACAAAATTATGTCTTGGTTTGCAAATTGAACATTTGGCAAACATAATTTTTGTCCAATCTTCCTACACAAGAAAAGTATTGAAACGATTTTACATGGATGGAGCACATCCATTAAGTACTCTGATGGTGGTTCGATCACTTAATGTGAATAAGGACCCTTTCCGACCTCAAGAAAAGAATGAAGAGCTTCTTGGTCATGAGTACCATATCTTAGTGCAATTGGTGCATTAATGTATCTAGCTAACAATACAAGACATGGCATAACTTTTTAAGTTAATGTCTTAGCAAGATATTGCTCTACTCATACAAAGAGACATTGAAATGTAATCAAACACATATTGCGGTATCTAAAAGGGACTACCGATATGAGCTTATTTTATGAAAATGATTGCAGCCCTAATCTTGTTGGTTATGCCAATGCTGGGTATTTATCTGACTCACACAATGCTCGATCTCAAACATGCGATGTGTTTACATGTGGAGGCACTGTCATATCTTGGCGATCGACTAAGAAATCAATCGTGGTTACTTCATCTAATCATGTAGAGATAATTGCTATTCATGAAACAAGTCGAGAATGTGTGTGGTTGAGGTCTATAATATATCTTACCCGTGAAAAAGTGGTTTGAAGTGTGACAAACTACCCACGATTTTGTATGAAGATAATGCAGCATACATAGCTCAATAGAAAGGAGGATTCATAAAAGGAGATGAGCAAAACACATTTCACCACAGTTATTTTTCACACACAATCTTCAAAAGAATGGTGAAATCAATGTGCAACAAATTCATTCAAGTGATAATATGGCTGATTTGTTCACTAAATCTCTACCGTCATTAACCTTCAAGAAGCTAGCACACAAAAATTGGGATGCCAAGGCTCAAAGATGTAAATTGATGCTCTCATCAGTGGGAGTTAATACGCGTTGTACTCTTTTTCCCTTGCAAGATTTTATCCCATTGGATTTTTCATGCAAGGTTTTTAATGAGGCAACCAAAAAGCGTATATTAAATATGTAGTCTTTTTCTTTCATTAGAATTTTTTCCCACTGTGTTTTTCCTATTAAGATTTTTAACGATTCACATTATCTACTAGACATTCAAGTGGAAGTGTTATAAATAATATTAAGAGTGAATGTCCATGTATTATGAAGTTACTTGGGAGCAAGTTAGTTAGTCATAAACTAGTCTAGTTACTTGGTCACCAAGATTGATTACTTGCTCACCAAGATTGGCTACTTGGCTAGCAAGACTAGTCACTTAGGACCCGTTTGGCCATAGATTTGCCAAAATAAATTTGAGTTTTATTTGGCAAACACATGTTTGGCCATAGATTTTGCTTACATTTTGACAAAATCCCAAATCCCAAATCTCAAATCCAATAGCTAATTTTGTGCCAAAATATCACTATTACATTTTATAAAAATTGCCCCAAACTTTTATATTTTATAAAAGAGCCCGACATTTATTATTTTGTAACAATGTTGATTCGTCTTCTCGGTCATCTAATAGTGTATCATGTAGTTCATTATAAAAATGATAATTTTGTATCAAATTTATTTATGTTCAGGACTATGGTTTGCGGTAATATAATGAATGTTATTGATAATGGTACTATTAGGTATTCGGGATAGTTTTTAGAACTTATGAGTATAAGTCATATTTTATTTTTTTTCAAAATAAATTTGAAAAATACGTTGTGAAAACTGATGTCCAAATACATTTTCATCTTCAAACCAAACTTCATCTAAATCAAAATTTTCAAAACAAATTTAAAAGTTTATGGCTAAACGGTAGCTTAGTCACCAAGCAACTCTATTATAAATAGGAGACTTCTCTATTCACTTGTAGATCATAAGAAAAGCTCTCTAAATTTATGTTATGTTATTTTATTTCATATTATTCCATAACACTATTAATATTATCTGAATTTTTACGAAAGATATTTTCTACTCTTCGGACTCCATATATTTTCCTTTTCTTTTTTCGGGTCCGGAAATATTTTTCTTTTTGTGATACCAAGTTACCAAACTAACACCACTATTCTTTTACAGAAACCGCCAAAAAGTAAAACATCATATGGACTTCCCAATCATATTTCTCATGGAACCACACAACAACTTGACCTCAATCATTGTCGTAGAAGAATATTGGGTTGGTCATCTCCATGGCCACCGGAGGAGTCAACATCTCCGACGCCGAACTCCCCTTTCTCGGCGACGTCGTTGAAGGATCCGTTGACTTTAAGGGTCGCCCTGTGACCCGATCCAAATCCGGTGGCTGGAGATCCGCTTCCTTCATCATAGGTAATAACTAAATACCCATATGCAATTGCCACTGATTTAAAAATATGTATGCAATTTTACCATCTGGGTTGACATAAATTTTGGATTTTCTCCAGTAATAATCATTGATGTTCAAATCTTTATGCAATTTGTGCTGCTGGGTTATTTTAAAAAAGCGTTTTTTTTTTCCAGTATTGACATCGATATATTTTGAAATTGTTTGCAATTTTAACTGCTGGGTTGTTTTAAAAAATTGTTTTTTTCCCACTATGGTTATGATATTCAAATCTTTTCTGCAATTTTAGCTGCAGGAAAATTTAAAATTGATCTTTTGGCACCAAGTAGAATGAATGCGTTCAAAATGGTGAAAAATTAGCCGACTCCAACTAGTTTAGCGCTGAAGCATAGCAGTAGTAGCATTATAATTGCCAAATTTTCTTGTCTGTCTGCAATTTCGGCATTTGGGTTGTCTTGACAGCTGATATCTCTCACTGATTTTTTAATTTATTTCCAATTTCGGTTGTCTTAGAATTTGATCTATTCCGTACCAATTGTCACCAATTTTGTATCAACAGTTTTACCTGTTGAGTTGTCATAAAAATTGTTTCCCCACCAAATGAAAATGAAACATGTTCAAATGGAGTGAGATGGATATTAAGAATGCATATAATCGCCCTCAACTAATTGGGGGTTGAGGCGTTGTTATTGTTGTACTCGTATTGTAGCTGATATCAAATTTATCTCCTTTTTTTGCCATTGGGCTGTCTTAAAATTGATTTTTTTCACCAACTGTGGCTGATTTTCAAATCATTCTCCAATTTTGGGAGTTGGATTGTCTTAGAAGTTGATCTTATTTCAAATTCACTAACTTTCAAAATCTATCACACTATTAGCAGCTGGGTTTGAAACTTGATTATTTTCTTCCGGTTTTAGGCGTGGAGGTTGCAGAGAGATTTGCATATTATGGGATAAGTTCGAACCTAATAAGCTACCTAACGGGCGCACTAGGCCAATCGGTTGCAACAGCTGCGGTGAATGTAAACGCTTGGAGCGGAACAGCATCGCTTCTTCCGCTTTTGGGTGCATTTATCGCTGATTCATACCTGGGTCGGTATCGGACCATTATCATCTCCTCTCTGCTCTACATCCTGGTTAGTACCCAGTTCAGGCTTTTGTTTTGGCTTGATTGTACTCTTCTTCTTTTTTGGGCTACTTATGGTACAATATGAACAAGTATGCCTCTCATAGTTGACTGAAACTACTGCCTTCTTTCCGCTTTAGCAATGAAAGAATTAGCAAGTAAGACGGTTTTTATTTGTTGATGCACAGGGACTTGGCTTCTTGACGCTTTCAACTGTCCTCCCTTTCAATTATTCTGACTGCCAAGATACTGCAACATGTTCTCCTCCCAAGTTCCAAATCATTTTCTTCTTCTTTGCTTTGTATCTAGTAGCTTTTGGACAGGGAGGGCACAAGCCTTGTGTACAAGCTTTTGGAGCAGACCAATTTGATGCTCAAGACCCAGAAGAAAGTAAAGCTAAAAGCTCATTCTTCAATTGGTGGTATTTTGGAATGTGTGGTGGTCTGTTGATGACCCTCTGGATATTGAACTACATTCAAGATAACCTTAGCTGGGGTCTGGGATTTGGAATTCCCTGTATTGTCATGGGTCTCGCTCTTATTGTGTTCTTGCTTGGAAGCTTCACTTATCGGTTTCGCCAGAGCAGTGATGAAAAGAACCCATTTCTTAGAATTGGTAATGTATTTGTTAATGCAGCTAGGAATTGGCAAACAACCGCTTCAGCTATATCAGTCGAACAAGAAGTTCAGGGTATTCTGCCTCATGAAGGTTCTGAACAGTTGAAGTGAGTGTTTTGCAATTATTTTTATAATTGGACGAATAAAAGTTGTTGATTTTTTGGTCATCTGCTGATCTTCTGATAATTTAAAGGAAAAATACTTACAATTCTACAATAGATTAGGATGGTAGAAATATTTGCAGAATGGCTCCTCTACCCGGGTTTGATTTGTTAAGAGTTAAAACGATCCAGGGACTTGCTTTAAAGAGTTAAAGACTGCATGGTCTTAAGCCTGCTATTGAATGTTAAATAGCCCATTAGATGTGGAGACACTCCAATTTATTATAGGATAGTATTAGTCATTTAAATGAAATATTTATGTATAAAAAAAGTAGTTTTTTTCTCGACTGTATTAAAAGACATCTCATTTTATTGGTATAAATCTTTATTGAACACAGGTTCCTCAACAAAGCGTTGCTTGCCCCCAATGGTTCCAAGGAAAATGGGAAAATTTGTAGTATCAGCGAGGTTGAAGAGGCCAAGGCTATTCTTAGGTTGATTCCAATATGGACAACATGTTTGGTATATGCTATTGTGTTTTCGCAGTCATCCACTTTATTCACCAAACAAGGTGCAACTTTGGACAGGTCTCTTGGTTCAAATTTTGAAGTACCAGCTGCCTCATTACAATCATTCATCAGCCTCTCTGTTGTCGTTTTTATTCCTATATATGACCGTATTTTGGTTCCTGTTGCAAGAGCTATAACTCGGAAACCGTCAGGCATCACAGTGCTCCAAAGAATTGGAACTGGGATTTTCTTGTCTATACTTTCCATGGTGATTGCAGCTATAGTCGAGAAGAAACGTCTCCAGACTGCTATAGAATACGGGCTGGTTGACATGCCAAAGGCAACAATTCCCATGAGCATTTGCTGGTTAATACCTCAGTACCTACTATTTGGTATTTCTGATGTATTTACCATGGTTGGTCTGCAGGAGTTCTTCTACGATCAGGTGCCAGTCGAGTTGAAAAGTATAGGTCTTTCTCTCTACCTCAGCATATTTGGCATAGGGAGCTTCTTAAGCAGTTTCCTCATCTCTATTATTGAGAACATCACTGGTAAAGATGGTCAGAGCAGTTGGTTTTCGGACAACTTGAATCGGGCACATCTGGATTACTTCTACTGGGTTCTTGCTGTACTTAGTACTATGGCATTCACTGCATACTTGTATTTTTCAAGATCTTATATATACAATAAGTCAAGTTCTCTCTAAGATGTATTCTACTTGTGTTAATTTTAACATGGAGAAGTCAAGGGTGCACAATATAAAGGTCTTCTCTGTGCTGTAGTGATATTCTTGTCAAAGCACCAAGTGCTGGTAGAAAGATTAGATATACATAAACTGCAGGAAGAGGTGCTTGTTTTACTATTGTTGTACATGTAGGTGTTCGATATGGTGAGAACCTAGATTGTAAGTTCGTTACATAGAATTATGCAATTGTTTGTTGATCACCAAACATTTCTTTTTTGTTTTCTTTAAATGTAAAGGAAGGCAGGAAAGGGTTGTTTTTGTTCATGTTCTTTTTGTTCAACTCTTATTGGAACTTTGGTTTTAGCAAAGGATATTAGATGATGCCTGATGCAAAAATTACTGATTATGCTTGCCATCCCTAGACACATTCATCTTTTCAAGGTCCAGTGATGGAGCAATGCCAGAGTATAGATAAACAAACGTGACTGGAGAAGAACAAGAAGGACCTTCTTTTACAAATCCTTATCCAAATGACATATACAATTGATTCCAACTAATTTCTCAGCTTTGTTCAATCATGAAGACTGAGATATGAAGTCATCTTTATCAAATCTAAAGATTGACTCTTTGTAAATTGAAGACAAAAGGAATGGAAGAACAAAGTAGGGATCTAGCTCTTTTAGCATCAATTTTCACATTCTTTTTACCTTCTTTCCTTTAATATGAAATCCCAGCAATGCCACCCTCAGGTTATGCTGAAAGTTCAAAAAAGGATTTCAGATTGTAAGGTGCAACGACATCTGCAGCTCCATTCCACAGTAATTCGGCGTATTGTTGGTAGGCCAGCTCAGTGGGATGAAACGAGTCGAAAAACAAGTAATCTTTCACGTTTTTACACAGCTCGTATTTTTTTACCTGCCTCTTACCTCCACAACTGTTATTCCCTCGAAAAGGACCAGTCCCACAACAAGCGGTCTTTGATGTCTTAAAACCTAAACAATAAGCAAAATTGTAAGTAAACTAAGGAAACATTCTTTAGATGATTTTACTTCATTGTCAGTATCATCGCATATGATTTAACCGATTAAGAAATAAGACCACACATTCTATTCTATGAGCAGGGCAATAAAATTTCTGACAAAATGCAAACATGGGATGGAAAAGACAGATAAAGAAAAAACCTATACTACTTATTACCATATTCGCTTGATATGTTAATCAACACTGCATAAAATAGAAACAAAACTAAAGCGACGGTGATTTTGAGTTTGATGAGATAAAACATACCATATTTTGTTGGATTATCAATGCTTTCTGCAAATACTTTGAACAAGTTGAATAATGTATACTTAAATCCAGGCGATTGCTTCTCCAGTTGCTTGAGCATTCCCGGGAGAGCCAAATTATGCATTTTCACCAAGTTTGTGACCTCCTCTATGAAATCTCCATTCTTGACTCCTCTTTGAGCGTTAAGAGCCCTAATATAAGGGAGACAACCAATGGGAACCATATTAAGCATGGCAAATTTTCTCCCTCCCTCCCTGTAAATTCCCTGTTGCATTAATTTAAGAAAGTGCAAAGAATTAGTCTAGCTACTCTCTAGGTAGCCAATACTCAACCTAGAACATGAATAACAAACCAAAATTTGACAAACAAAAGAGTTTACAACTCACAAGTTTTAATTTGTCATTATTTCACATAAAAAGAAAACAACAATATCTAATTTCATCCCAAATAAATTACAAATTTTGATTTGCTTTGGTCAAAGCCATTTCTTTGCATCATTAATATATACACTTTTCTAAAATGGACGACAAAATGAAAACACTCATCACTAAGCAAATACTTTGAGTCTCAAATACATGAAAATGTAAAACTAACTCCAAAGAATGACGAAAAATTTAGGTTGAATCAATGAGTTCATTACCTTCAAAACAGATGTCAAATTGCCCATAATCATCTGAAGATACTCTCTCTCAGGATATGGAATAGCCGAATTTGTTAAGAGAGGAGCCAAATAATCATTATTGCCAGCGCTAAAAATATATACAGCATTGGAGAGGATCTGCTTGGATTCCGTTGCTCCCACCTTCTTCTTCAATAGTTCTACCGTATTTTTGAAATATTTCAACTGTGTTTTGAGGTCTATAACCTGTCAAACGGAATCAATACTTTAGAGATAAACAAGTCCTGGTAATAGTAAATAACTTGCAGAATTTGACATAGAAAGAATTATGGTTATTTAACAATGTTCTAATCAAATAAGTTATGTAAGAATCTTATCCTGAAGGACCTGGACATAAATAGCATGTAGAGTATTATACAAATAGACTTGAGCCTGTTTGATGAATGCAAAGTATAAACCTTTGAAATGATACACAAACTTTAATTAGAAATAATTCGGCATGTGATTGAAAATTAAAATTTATTTCTTATAAAGCATTAACTAAGAATGTTAAATTTATAAATGAGAATAAACTCTTTTTCACCATCAAGCTGTTAAAGTATCCATATGTGCGATTGAGAAAGACAAAACTTAAACTTGAACCTCTTTGTAGATCAGACTAGTAAAGACCTTCTACTCGTTTATCAGTAGAGAAACTTATCCCATTACAAGTCCATTTGTAATATTTTGACACACGACAGACACTTTTGGAAGGTAAAAAGTTTGTATTATTATTGCGTTTGGACCATTTGGGTGAAGTTTTCTGGAGACGTATTCCTGAGAAAAAGTTGCAAAAACGAGTATGGAAGTTGTAATTCGAATGTTCTGTGAGTATATATGAGGTTCTTCAAGAAGTTTCTTTTAGAAGGCACTTTCAACAAAATACACCAATCTAAAGTTTCTCAAAATACTTAACCAAAATAATCCTTTGTGAAAACTCTGCAAAATTCTTCAATACACTCTGCATGGTCCAACAAGAATAGGTAGGAAGCATATGAAAAACACTTTTCAAAAGCCTTGGAAGATTTTCTTTCTCTCACTTTAATAGGAGCTTATATGAAACCAATTAAATCAAAGAGTTCCACCCTTAATTGATTTAATTATCAATATCAAACATGGATCACATAGAACTAATTCAAAGGAATCGTCACATACAAACTAAACTAAAGCAAAAAGGAAATGTCACATACAAAACCACGATGGGTTTCAGCCAAGCAACCAGCAGCGCCTGATGCAAAGTTCACCCCATGAACAAAGTCTTGCTTGCCAATGTGAAAATATGATGGAATCAATGGCAAATTAGCAAATTCAGCTGCAAAAACAATCAAAAATCAAAGTTTCATCACCTCATCCTCATGTGCCAGTAGCAAAATAATTCTTGTAGCCACGTTGCAATCAAAGTTTTTAAGCTGACTATAGAATATCTATCTAACAGCTTGTTTGGATGGTTGTTACCCGTTGTATCGTATTGTATTGTTTTTCCATAACAATGTTTGTTTTGATTGTTTAGTTAAAATTGGTTGTACTGTATTGTTAAATCCATTGTTCCGTAACAATGAAAAGTCCCATTTTTTGAAACAACCGATTTGGTGTGGTGGGATTGTTTCCTATTTTTCTTTCTAATTATGCCCTAACTTATTACTTTATAATTCTATTCTATCCTTTACCTTTTGTTATTTTAAATAATAGCAAAGTCTCTTTCTCATATAATTCTATAATAAAATTCTACGTGAAGTCAAATAACCTATACAAATTCTCAAAGACAGCATCCCAAATATAACCGTGAAAAACTCGTTTTGTTCTTCCGCCGCTTCTTCATACTCTTCAGGTAAATGTTTTGTTTTACTTTTGTCTGAATGGATTCTACTTAACATTTTTTTTAAATTTTTTTTTATTATTATGATCTAATTATGAATATTGTGTACTTATTATTATTTTTAATATTATTAACTTGTTCAACTAATTTCGATAGAATTTGCATAAATTTAATTGCTTAATTTATATATAAGACATAATTAGTGATAAATTAATAGAAAGGGGTTTTCTTAAATAATTTTTATGTGTAATTCTTGATAAATTAAATATTTAAAACAATTGAGGGTATTTTAGTAAACTTATCCGCTACAGTACAATACGATACAATCAAACCAAACAACAAACCGTTATTTAACAACAACAAACAATACAATTTATCCAAACATTGTATTCATAAAACAATACGATACAATACGATACATTATAAAACACGGGGATCAGTGATCCAAACAGAATGTAAAGAGTGG
The DNA here is from genome assembly GCA_005239525.1 of Nicotiana knightiana. Lineage (NCBI taxonomy): Eukaryota > Viridiplantae > Streptophyta > Magnoliopsida > Solanales > Solanaceae > Nicotiana > Nicotiana knightiana. Next base: position 59,177 of record ML418578.1, on the reverse strand, counting down.
GTCTCCCGTTTATATGTGGAAAGTCACTTAACTTCCTTTCGCATAACATAGTTGATCACAAACCTGATAAGAAAATAGCAACTCATTTCCTGTACCAATGTGAGGACTGAATTTATACACAACAACAACAACAACAACGTAAGTGTAATCTCACAAGTGTGGTCTGGGAGGGTAGTGTGTACCTGCTAGACCCTTGGCTCAAGGAAAGCAAAATCACAACAGTTAAAACAGAAATACGAACTGAATGGATACACACGATCTATATGTTTTTAGGATTGAAACATAATTGATTAGCTAGTCATTTGAGCAAATTAGGTTATTTGATGCAAAGTTAATTAATTTGACCAATTAGCACTTTGTGGAATTGTTAGGTTGTTTCCATAATTGGCTGAAAGTTATTTTCGATTAAAACGCTGACAGAATATTTGTTCAAAATAATAGACCAAAAAACGGCATATAAAAACACTTACCAATAAAATCAGGGATAAGGCGTCCATCGCTGAACCTGCCGGTAGGATAGTTGAAGAATGATTCTCCATATGGCAGCCAATTTGCTTGGAACTCAGTGGTGGTATTGATGAAGTTATTATTCCCAGGATCAAACAGTGAATCGCCGAACACGAAAAGGGCAGCTTGAGGTCTGCTAATACACACAATTGGGTGAATAAAACATACAACCAAAACAAATATGCACAAGTAAAACAAGGCCATTGGAGTACATGAACAAGTAAACCAGTTATTGGGGTGCAGAATGAATTACTGAATTATTCTTTTTATTATGAAAATAGTTGAGTTGGGGATTGTCCAATTTTTCATTTTCGAGAGTATATCTTTCTACATTTTTCAAAGGAGATACCATGGCAGCCAGAACAAGAAAGTCAAAAGAAGATGGAGTAGGAGATAGAATTTAGTAAGGCATTGTCCAAATCCATCTACTCCGAGACAAAAAGGAAAAACAAAGAATGACCGACTCCAACATTAGTACTCCGTCCCTCTTAAATTATTTGTCATAATTTCTAAAAATAATTTATTTATTATTTTAAAAGTTGAAAATAAAATTAATTATCTTTTTTATTTTACCTTACTAGTAATTGCTTTTGAAGAGGGAGATGATACATAAATAAAGTAAATATTAAATGATAAAAGACATAAATAAAGATAAAATAATTTAAAATTTTCATAATTAATATTTTATTAAGGAGTGAGTAAAAGAAAAATACGAGAAATAGACGGAGAGAGTATTAATTTTCTTTAATGTTTGGGATAAACAACAATGTTCCCACTCTTTGAAGAAAGAATAAGGAAAATAAAGGAAAAGAGTCAGATTTACCCCGTCTGGTTTATAAGATAAGTTTATTTTTATCATCTGTTAAGAAAAATTCCGCCGTTAGCAAATTATTAGTATTAGCACCCGCACGGATGTACGGACACTAACGAAGTCAAATATTTGAGTTATATGGATTATATATAAATAATCTTAAAATTTAAACTTTTTTGATGAATATAGATAATCATTGGATATTAATTAAGAAACACTACATGAAAAAAGATTAATTTTTTTCTCAAATCTCTTAGTTATAATTCTATTTTCTTTTTTGGTACCATTCTCGTCGGTGTCATAGATCCTAAAAATAGTCAGGAATCAAAACAATGACTCATATTTATCACAAAACAATCAAAGATTTAGACTATGAAGGACTCTTTGGATACGACTTGACTCTTTTCCTACTACTTGAACTATTATTTGGTGTGTTGATATCTTCCAAAAATATTTCTATTTTAAAATTTCAGTTTCTAAAATTTTATTTTTCAATAATAATTATTTTTATAATAATGTAAGTGAAAATATTATTCTTAATTCAAAACTCATTTTAGTTGGCTATCTAAAAATTTACAAAACTATTTTAGCCAATGAATTTTCTTTTTCCATTATGACTCTATTTTGATATTTGACATTAACCATACTAATTATCTGAGTTATTTGAATTATATTTAAATAAAATTAAAATTTAAACCTTCTAGAAAAACATTTTCTCAAGTCTCATAGTGATAATTTTAGTTTTGCACTATTCTCATTGGTGTCATTGAAACGTAAAATAGCAAACAAGTAGTGAAATAATAACTCGTATTTATGGCAAAGCACAAAGGTTGACACAATATGAACGATTCTTTGTTTATGATGTGATTTTTCTACTACGACTTGAACTCTTATTTGGTATGNAAAAAAAAAAAAATATATATATATATATATATATATATATATATTTTTTTTTTTTTGAAATTCCAATTTCTAAAACTTTATATATATTTTAATAATGATTATCTTTATAATGATGCAAGTAGATATTATTCTTAATTTAAAATCCACTTTAATCGGCTATCTACAAATTTAAATGATTCTTTAGCCGGTGAAACTTTATTTCAGTATGACTGACAAGGCAATATGAATGTTCTATCATGTTCCATAAATACTCTAAAGGGGTTATATGATATATCCGATGTGGAAGTAGGCCAATTTTCATTGGCAAATAGGGGGATTCCTAGTACATGGTCAATGACTCCATTTTAAGTTTTCTAGCCACAGATTTTGAATTTTGAATACCCTATGTATACATTTTTTGTTCTTTGAATTATTAAATGTTAAATTAGTTGATTGTTATTATATAACATGGCATATATTGTCTTAAAATTGTCAAGTAGTTTTTTTTTCGCCACCATACTTGGCTTGACCTCAACGCAAACTACTCAAATTGTATTTAAATTCAAATTCGAATCTCATATCATTTTGTTAGTAATAGTGATGTTTTAAAAACGACACACAATGTAAATTAAAAAAATTATTCTAAGATATCCTTATCTTATAATCTATATATTTGAGTCATTTTTTTTTAAATTGATGAGATTAGCTTCCAAATTTTGATACTCAACAAAAATGAAATAGAAGAAAAAATTCATTGTCATCTCTTATTTCTGCCTTTTACATTTTTCATACATCTTTCTCTATATTTATGTTCTTTTACCTTATTTTTTATGCCCTTCTTTATTTTTTTTACAAAAAATAATTTATTACGCTATAAAGGATGAGTTTAAATAGAAATTGTCTACATAAGAACTTTATTTATATTGTTAGTCTTTGGTTGAAATCTTTCATATTTTTCTTTTGGCTTTATCTAATCAACCTAAATAGGTGCTCACCCAATCACTTAAATTAAAAAATTGAAGGATGTCTCATTTATATATAATATGTGTATAATCGTGTGTTGTCGGTATATCATTTATGTATATTAGCTATAAAAAGTAAATAATAAATTTGGCCGGATATTTATGTAAATATTTCATAAGAGTTCGGTTTCTTTATTTTATCTATGACATGACTTCTATTATAATAATTTTAAAAATTCTCTACTAAATTAAAAAAAAATATCTTATCTTTTTATTTTTAAAATTACGTTANTCTTTGGATACGACTTGACTCTTTTCCTACTACTTGAACTATTATTTGGTGTGTTGATATCTTCCAAAAATATTTCTATTTTAAAATTTCAGTTTCTAAAATTTTATTTTTCAATAATAATTATTTTTATAATAATGTAAGTGAAAATATTATTCTTAATTCAAAACTCATTTTAGTTGGCTATCTAAAAATTTACAAAACTATTTTAGCCAATGAATTTTCTTTTTCCATTATGACTCTATTTTGATATTTGACATTAACCATACTAATTATCTGAGTTATTTGAATTATATTTAAATAAAATTAAAATTTAAACCTTCTAGAAAAACATTTTCTCAAGTCTCATAGTGATAATTTTAGTTTTGCACTATTCTCATTGGTGTCATTGAAACGTAAAATAGCAAACAAGTAGTNATAAATTTCAATATACCTTCAACTATTTTTCTGATTCAATTAAGTCTTCTTTGTTGTGCATACAATACCAAGATGTGGGAAGACTTAAAAAATTCAATGGAATTAAACTACTATGTTTAAGTTGTTTGTCCGTAATGGAGAAAGGTATTGTTACATTCCTATACATTATTTGAAACTTTATTACCTTCCCTATTCAAGTTTCAATTTAATTACATCACATATACAAATTTACCAATTATATAAATTTTAGGAATTAAATGAGTATCTCTTTATATTAGGAATTAATTATTTCTCATCCTTATTCTCTCTCCCTCATGCAGTCTCTCTCTCCGTCTCTCTCTCTCTCTCATGCTCTCTCTCTCTTTACGTCTCTCTATCTCTCAATCCCTTATTCCAGTAATGTAAAGCAAAGGAAAAGAGAGCAGCAATTCCACTATTGACAGCCATTAAAAAGCTTTGAATTCGAATTTGGGTTTTCAAAAACCATTATTTGTTTGGATTGAGTGTTGTTGCAAATAATTGGGAATATTATTTGGAGTTTATATCTCAATTTTGAGGGTGTTTTGGTGAATATTAGACTTGATTTGGTTGAATTTCAGATTGAAACTCGAAGAAGAAGAACACATGACATACGTTATACTTACGAAATCGTAGTAAAGTTGTAGTAAATTTGTAAGAAAATTGTATTATGTTATTTATGTTATAAATAGAATTCTATTTAAGGTGAATGTCTATATTTTAGAGAAATTTTAGGGATTTTACTTGGTGGCTAAGTCACTCTTTCCCTATAAACAGAGGGGTCCTATTCCACTGTAATTCATCCCAAATTAATAAGAATTCTCTCTCTCTCTCTCTCTATCTCTGTCTCTGCAATACTCTTTTTTTTATTTTATATTTTATAATACGTTATCAGCACGAGACTTTAACCAGTTGAGTAGAAGCTTTGGGATTGAGCATAATGATTGTCAATTGTTCCATGAACTTCATTCATGATTAAATTCTAGATTTAAGGTAAGTATTTTACTTTATTTTTCTCTTTTACATTCTTCAAATTCTATATTTGAGGAAGAAGAATTCTCAGACGAGGAACAATACATCGATGAGATTTAAAAAGTTGCTTTCTTTAATAACTCTCGTTTTATAGCTAGTTTCTTATATGTTTCAATCTAAATATGTATTATATTATGCAGATGACAGGCAAGGGTCGAGGTAACGATGACCCTACTGGTTTTCGGGGTCGACAAAAGGCTAGTAAGGGAAATAGGAGGGTACAAGATAATCCTCCATATTTTCCACCCTCTTCAGAGATGCCGATGCCTGCGCCTATGTCTTATCCTCCACCCGATGGCTATTATGAGGTGCCACAACATCACCAGCCCTACGTCTTTGTGCAGACACCGGGTCTTTCATCAAAGGGCCATAGGACTGTACGTCCGTCATACAGTCCAGCTGCCTCACGACCACTTGGATCACATCCATCTGTGTCACAACCACGGGGGTCACATCCACTTGCGGTCTATCCAGCTATGTCGCAGTCACAGGGATCAGAGCCATCTTCATCAGGGACTCCATCTATTTCAGGCCTTCGCCTGCGAGATAGTAGCTCTGACCCCCCTACACCTTCCACACATGCGTCTAATGTACAAGTTTCGGACGATGATGCTGATGATGACGAGGAGGTGCATCATGATCAGTATGGCAGGATCATCATAGTCCCTGAGGGTGATGGGTAAGAGTAATTTGTTATTTTTACGTTTATTATTTTGTATAGTTTGTACTAAGATATTAATGTGTTCTCCATTTTTATTAAATTGCAGGTTCATCCCGAGTAATATTACTACAAGGATAATCACCAAAACCACCAGAAAGATTTATGATTCACCCTATACGAGTTGGAGTGAATTCCCATTCACGCTGAAGGAGCAAATTTTTAATGAATTTAAGGTATAAATGTTCTTTTAAGCAGTATAATTATTTATATTTATGATATTTCCATATAATATTTAACTTTTGAAATACAGAGCAAGTGTGTATGGGAACACCGCTATAGCGCGGAAGTGGCTGCAAATTTTAACCTCAAAGCTCGGAAGCGGTTGTCGCATAGTTTCTCCAAAGCTAGACAGTTCAACAAGAAGCCTAACTGGTTGCTTCAACATTTATGGGAGGATTTTCAAAGGCAATGACTTATCGCAACCTTCTTACAGAAGAGCGAAAAAGGAAAGAAAGCTCGCGCATCCAGGAAGGGAGGGTCCTTGCACATTGGAGGTGCGATCAACCAAGGGACAATAAAAAGAAGATTGGTACGTAATTGATTAATTTATTTTAATTTTCAAAGTATATCTATTCTGTTTATTAACTAAAATCTATGAGTTTCAGGAAAAGAAGTTGGGGCGTCCAATGAAGCAAGATGAATTATTCAAGGAGACTCATATTGTCAAGAAGAAGAAAGAGACGGATCAAGAAAGGTGGATCGAGGGCCGAGCCTCGACTGTACATGTAAGTTTTCACTTTTCCTTAAGTATTTTGATTTACACTTATATAAATTTTGAAATACTAATTCAATGTAATTTTTCTTATAGGATCGCTTCACAGCTGAGGCAGAGGAATTCATACGCAGTCAGCCACCTAATGAGTCGGGCGAGGCAATCCAACTTTCGGATGAGGATGCTGAAAGAATATGGATGGAGGCTGCTGGCGGTGCAAAATGGGGGAAGGTATACGAGCTTCCTACTAAGAAGTTCCATCGCTATCACTGTGGAATGCAAGGAACAAGGACTTCCTCGCAAGGCGAGCAACTTCATGGGGAGAGCCTCTCCCCTATGCGGGAGAGTGTGACAAAGCTCACATCTGAGCTAGAAGCTGCCAAGGAAAGAGAAAAGCTTAGAGATGCTCAGTACGTTGGCATGCAAGCTTAGTACCATGGCATGCAAGCTCAGCTCAAAGCTCTCCTAGCTTCTGGAGCTTTTTCGATTCTCCGGTCTCGCGAGTCATCGCCAGAGGCTCAACTTGAATGTGAGTGTTCCTCCCATCCTCCCAGTGATCGTTATTCTCGTCCTCCTCAAATTGACCCTTCTCATTACCGTCTTGATAATGAAGCTTCATCAGCCGATGATGATAATAATGTTGAATGAAACAATTCTCGAGTACTTTTATATACTTTGAACAAGACAATATAACTTTGGTCCGTTTTCGAATGGGCTTGTAATAAGTATTAACTTAGTTTTGTTAGTTTAATGTGTTAGTTCTATTGAACTTTATACTTTATTGGTTTTAATATTGATTTTAATATTGTTGTTGTGTTATTGTTGTTGTTGTTGTGTTGTTGTAGTTCGTATTATTGTTGTGTTGTTGTAGTTCGTATTGTTGTTGTGTTGTTGTAGTTCGTATTGTTGTTGTTGTTATTATTGTAATAGGATTTGGTATGCTGGTAGGTGGTGTAACTGCCAAAATAATACCCAGAAAAGCGACCAACTTTGGTCGCTATTCTATAATTTTTTTTTCCTGGGCAATAGCGACCAAAGTTGGTCGCTAAATAACCCAGATTACAGTATAGCGATCAACTTTGGTCGCTATTCTATAATTTTTTTTTCCTGGGCAATAGCGACCAAAGTTGGTCGCTAAATAACCCAGATTACAGTATAGCGATCAACTTTGGTCGCTATTCTATAATTTTTTTTTCCTGGGCAATAGCGACCAAAGTTGGTCGCTAAATAACCCAGATTACAGTATAGCGATCAACTTTGGTCGCTATTCTATTAAAAAAATATTTTTTCTGAAAATTGGCGACCAATGTTAGTCGCTTAATTAATAAAAAAAATTAAATTGTTGGAATTAGCGACCAATTGTGGTCGTTTTTTGTTAAAAAAAAATTTAAAAAATTATAGAATAGCGACCAACTTTGGTCACTATTTTCCAAATTTAAAAAACTTATATTTTCTTTACAGACCAAAGTTGGTCGTTATATTTTGTATAATAATAAATAAATAAATAAATAACGTAATTTAAAAATAGAGATCAACTTTGGTCGCTAAATTTATATTATTAAAATAATATAGCGACAAAAGTTGGTCGCTTTTCGTGATCATTTTTTTCCCGATTAGTGATAATTACCAAGAACTTGACACAGTTATGACTTATACTTAAAACTAAAGTGAAATAAAAGAAACTTAAAATAACCCTCTAGTCGTTGTCATTAATCAGGCTTGCAAAGATTAATTGTACTTGGAGCTTGTCGTTGGATCAGAACGGCTAAGCTCCATCTTCAAAAGCAAGCCTGGTTCGTAAGAGCAACATGAGAAAGCTTCCAAATACAAAACAACTTCGTGCACATCTTTATTTAAATTGTTTCTCACAATGAAACAGTACTAATTAAGACAAAAGAAAGCATTAATCAACATCGAGCTTCCATTTTAATTTCTTCAGACCAAAATTTCAAATTCAAGAAACTGCTCCATCTCTCTCAGAAATGCAGACATTGTACTTTCCTCGTCCAAACATACATAGGCTTCTACTTGATCTCTTGTCTTTTTATCATACAGCAAGAAAACATTTCTAAATACACCGTCTGCAATACTTATATTATTAGGCTTACCCCATCCAAAGTCTACATCATACATTGGATAATTAACCAAACTACTACACCTATACATATCGAAATCCATGTCGTTAAACAACTTCCTTATTTCTTGAAATGGTCTAATTGTTGTTGAAACCAAATCTTGACCATTTTTGTAGTTAGCAAAAAGTTGTTCTTTTTCCTTTCTTAGCTGACTAACTAATCTTGATAACTTCATTTCTTCTTCATTATATGTAGGTAAAAGAAGGGAAGAACTAAAATTTCCAGTAGTATTATCTGGCAGAGGAATAAAAGATCTTAAATTCACTGTTTGGAACAAAATGGATGGCTTGACTGAACTCGAATTCGCTTTCATACTACATTTATAAAGAAGTGCTGTGATTAATTCTACCCGAGTTGGATCTTTCACTTGTGATTGTTCAGAGAGGAGTGATTTTAATGTATGATTTGAAAAGACTAACCTTCTTGTAACACATTTTTGAATAGGTGGCTCATTCACAGGTTCATTTGTGGGTGGGAAAATGGTTGATCCAATAAATTGAGGACACAATTTTAAATTCGGATCACGAGCAATTGCAGTCCAATCTTGTAAAAATTTATTCATTGTGCACATATCTCCAATTTTATGTGACATACATGCACTTACAGCTATTCCTCCACAATCAAATTGGTTAAATTGAACCGTGACCAACTTTCTATTAGATGTAACAACATTCCATGGTATATCCTTAGGATATACCATTTCTTTGACATTTCTATCCCGACTTTTAACAATTTCAGACATGGGACAATCGAACCGAGCCTTTAAAAAATCAGCACCTATATCGTTGCATTCGATATGAACATTGTCTCTTAATGTTCCAGCAAAAGGATAATAAGCAGCTAAGGTTTTTGAAAGGGAATTTTCAATGACTTTACACATATCATTTGGTTCAATGGAGGGTGTTACTACATTGCCCTTATTCTTGGGATAGAAGAAGACTAAGGGACAATATTGTGTACTATTGAATTGATCAATGAAGGAAAGCTTGTAAATTCTTTCAGAAGAAGGAGTTGGAGAGAATGGTTTGATGATTTTCTTGGATAAAGAAACTAGAGCTGAGGCAGCCATTTCTTACTGAAATTAATTGAGGATATTCAAGATCAAGAAAACCAAACATATATATTGTTGATAGAGCTGCCCGAGTATTTGTACTTAATTCTCAACCAAACCTATTGTCCATAGGAGGGAAGGTGGGAACTAGTTAAAAAACGTTTGTCCTTTAAATGATCTTACCACTTTGTATTTATGTTGTTAGTAATATTTATCTTTTTATACTAAAAGAAATAAAGTGGCTGTTCTTTTTAATAGCAGAATTTTATTGTCAGTGAATAGAAATTTAACTCAAACTGCCTACCTATACCTGAATTTTGTTTTGTGTGCTGAAATTGACGGTCACAACATAAGAAGGAGCAAATATGAATAAAATATTTAGATGTATGAGCTATACTTAGTAGCTTTTACTCAAAAATGTAATGAACTTGCCTAATTTCTAGCAGAAGGGGGTGCGTTATAATTTTTTTATTGTTAAATAAGGACTTTTCTCTACTGAGCTACAAGGAATCTATAAAGTATCACTTCTTGGTTTGTGAAACATTAAATATTTTGGAACTAACTTTTGGAGAATAAAACATAGAGTAAATTATTTTGAAGTAATTGGTTTCATCCATTTACTTTCCAGTTACGTACTTAAAATTCTTCATTTATATTGAAACCTGTATGGGCTGAAATTTGATCAAACGGAAATCAGCATAAAAAGGAACGGTGAAGGATCGATTTAGTCGAGGTTGTATTCGTAAGGCACTATAGCGACGAGCACCTCAGAAGGCCTGCATGGCGAAGTACACGCCCAGCCTTTATGTTTGTGGTATGACTTATGTTCTTGTTACTTTTGTGCGCCCGGGACCTATACGAACTGGGACTCGAACTCGAGGTCCTAATGGGCATAATGATTCGTCCACCCACGAGGTGCCCAAGCTCAACCAATGACGAGACTGAGCGCGGAGCCGGTATTAGATCTAAAACTAGTACTAGAGTATGGAACAAGACGAGTCACTCTGCGGCACGACTCCTAGTTCACTGCCAAGCGAAGGGATCATCCAGGCCTAAAGGGCGCAAACAATGGAAGAAACGTGGCCAATCCCCATCATTCGTCAGATAACCAGCCGATCGAGGTAAAAAACTGCGAAGCGGGAAAATTCCCCGCACCATATCATATTGCAGACAACGGAAAAACAGTATAGAGCAAGCTGAAAAAATCTCTGCACTCTGAGACTGGGCGGCCAACCCAGATAACGTACAACCTCTCCAGCACAGGCAAAACATAAGTACAGAAAGCTTGCCCATATGCTCGCCAAGGCGATGATATGCCGGTTCAACCGACTAAATTCAATGAATCACACCCGGACCTCGTTCAAATGAATCGAGACCCAGGGTGCTCCACATCCTAAGTAATGGGTTCATCGCCCGTCCCGTCAACGAACTCTCCAAGCCGAGCAATGAAGAGACTAGCTAGACCGAGACCTCTCAAATTCATGTATGAGGCAAATAGAAACACGTAATATTCTCCAATGAATCAATAAACAACACAGTATGCAGCATTCCTACACAACTCCACCAAATCTGCACATCACACCAACTCAAAGATTATGCATGCGACGTCGCTTGAATCAACTTACATTCGACATTGCTTGAATTCTTCAACATTCGACCTCGCTTGAATTCACACACATACGGCCCCCGGCCATCGCCCAGCGAAAGTAAAATTCAACCTCTTTCAAATTAGCAAGTCAAAGTTCGACCTCGCTCGAACTCATAACGGGTCAAAATTCGACCTCACTTGAATTCACACCCATACAGCCCCGGCCATCACCAAGAGAAAGTAAAATTCGACCTCATTTGAATTAACAATTCAAAGTTTGACCTCGCTCAAACTCATAACGGGTCACAATTCGACCTCGCTCGAATTCACACCCATACGGCCCCCGACCATAGCTAAGCGAAAATAAAATTCGACCTCGTTCGAATTAGCAAGTCAAAGTTCGACCTCGCTCGAACTCATAACGCATCACAATTCAACCTCGCTCGAATTCAAACCCATACGGCTAAGGCTGGCAGGTGGGTCGGGCCTGACCCGGGACTAGACCGGGCCCGCGGCTCATGTGGGCTTGTGGGCTAAACGGCTCGGCCCGTGGCGGGTCCGGTCTAGACGGGCCTGTGAGCCCATATGGGGTGGGCCTGGGGGGAGGGACCGTGAGCCCGGGCCTTTTTAGCCCGGGACCGGCAGGCGGGCCTGGGCTGATTCAAACGGGCCAAACGGGCCTTACGGGTCCAACGACTATTTTTTTTTTAAAAAAAATTATTTAAAAAATGTCCAACGGTCAGAATTTTAAAATCTAGCCGTTGGACCTTTAATTTTAGCCGTTTGGCTTTTTTAAAAATAGCCATTTGGCCCTCAAACTTTGTTTTAACCCCAAACCTTTTATAATTACACTTTTTCCATATTCTCAACTATAAATACCCCCTCATTCTTTCATTTTTACTCACAAAATCATCAATCTCTCTCTAATTTTCTTCTATAATTGCTTACTTTATTATTGCAATTTGTGAAAAATTGTGAAGTTGGTGAATTGAAGTATTCAAGTCTTCAAGTCTTCAACATTATACAATTTTCAAGAAGTTGTTCGTCAATTCGGTAAACTCGTTCCAACTCTTAAATTTTAATATTATGATTTTGTTTGTTTAATTTGTTTTCTTTATAATTAATATGGACTTTTCTTTGAAAAAAATATTTGGTGGTAAGGGAAAAGCTAAAATTGGTGAATCTAGTAGGCAAGCTACTACTACTCCCCCGGCCCCGGCTACCCGACCTAGACCTGTTACCCGTCCTCTTCCACCTGTTATTCTTAATAGTGATAACCTTTGTTTTCAATTTACTAATAATCAATTTATACATGATCTTACACCAGGTTCACAATTAAATGATGAATATATGAATTCTCTTTATGGTATTCCAGAGAAAAATGTTGATTTAGAAGAAACGCAACCGGATTTAGATGATACACCTACTAGTCCTGTTGCTAACCAAACTGATAATTATCCAAATGATGCCCCGGCTGACCCTCCTGTAGTAACCCCTACTTTTAATAGGCAACCTTCTAAACGGTCCGAAACATCTCTTGTTTGGCACTTTTTTACTCAACTAAGAGATTAAAATAAGGCTAAGTGTAATGACTGTGATTATCTTACTGTTACCATTCATTGGATTGGTGAGGACTAGATAATGCAAAAACGCATTATTGCTTATAGAATAATTACTTCAAGTCACACATGTAAGTTTATTGCTAAGACAGTTGCAGATATTTGTAGATATTTTTGCATTAGAGATAAAATAATGTCAGTTTCAATGGATAATGCTTCTAGTAACACTAATGCTATAGGTTTTCTTACAACTACACTAAGTCCTGCATTTAGTAATATTTTTCATGTTAGATGTATTTGTCATATTTACCATTTAATCGTCGGTGATGGTCTGAAAACTTTAAATGTTGAAATTGCAAAGGTTAGATTTGCTCTTCATTGGCTTTTTTATTCAAACCGTAGAAGTAGAGTTAGAGAATATTATAAAAAATGTGATGAATTTGGCCTTAGAGAAAGAAAGGTTCCTAAACCTTGTCCGACTAGATGGAATTACTTGTATGAAAGTTTAGTTGTTGCATATTATAGAAACCCAATAAGTGCAACTTATAATGCTCGTGTAGGTGGTGATGATGATGATGATGATGATGAGCAACTTACAAATCAAGATTGGGGTAATGTTAAAACTCTTCTAGATTTTTTAGAACATTTTCATGTTGCTACAAATGAATTATCTGGGCAATATTATGCTACTATTTCTAACTGTTTAGTTTATATTTCATCACTTGCAGAATTATTTACTCAATTTTCAGAGGGTGGGATAGTTTACCAATGTGCTATTGATGATATGAAAGATAAGTTTAAAAAATATTTTTTTCCTATCCCCCCTCTTTATGGTGTTGCAGCCATGTTAAATCCTACCATGAAATTAGGAGGTCCTCACTATTGGTATACTCAAATTTATAATGCTTTACCACTTTCAACTGAGGAATATGATACACTTATAGATGAAAAAGCCTCAATTAAAATAAATGCTCAAACAATTTATAATGCTTATCAAGTTGCATTAGATCATGCTAGACCAAATGTTCCAACTCCTACCTCGTCTAGCTCGCAGTCATCTAAAAGATCTGCGGGACTAAAATCACTTAGTTCTTGGACGGGGTTCAGGGGTTCTCAAGGTGATAATATTAGTGATAGTTCAGCACTAAATGAGCTTCAAGTTTATTTGTCGCAGGGACTTGAAACAGAAAATCCCGGCGGCACCTTCAATGTTTTGGAATGGTGGAAGGACAAAGAAAAACACTATCCGATCCTTTCAAGGATGACTCGAGATATCTTAAGTATTCAAGCTTCAACAGTGGCATCGGAGAGCGCTTTCAGTCAAGCAAGACTTCAAATCGGTGATCATAGAGCGTCTATGAGGGAGAGCTTGGAAAAATCAGTACTCTTCAGAGATTGGATCCGTTCAGAAAGAAGAAATTTTGGACTACTTGAATCACAACCGGAGATAGAGGAAGCTTATGAAGAAATGCTAGCGGAACTTGCGGAGGATGCTGCTTCGCCCTGAAGCGGTGATGAACAAACTTCTTTTCCGCCACTACAAACGGAAAATCCTCCAAACCTTGGAGGATTTATGAAATTTGTTAGAGATAATATGTAGATTAACATGTAACTTGTATTTTGGCACATCTTGATTAGTTTTTTTTCCTTTTAATGGTGGTATTAGTACCTTGTTGTGCTCATTCCATTGGGGGAAGGAAGACTAAGAAAGATATTGTCATTTTTTTAAATGTCGTATTAATAAAAATTATAAGACATTTCCTTGAATATTTGTTTATATTTTTTTTATGTTTAAAATTGAATTACAAGACATAAGTCATAATTATATAATATAATTTACAATAAATTGCCTTAGATAATATAATATAATTACATAAAAAAAATTTATTTTTTTAAAAATAGCCAACGGCTATAATTTGAAAAACTACCCGTTTGGATTTTTTAATGCAAGTTTGAATATCTCTTTACTATTTTTGTGTTTTAAATTTGAATTACAAGATTTATGTTACAATATTTGCAAGAAGTTGCCTTAGATAAAAAAAAATATTTAAAAAAAATAACCCGGATCGTTTAGGCCCGTTTGGGCCCGTGGGCCCGACCCACTTAGCCCGGGCCCATGTGGGCTTAGGCCCACAGCGGGCTGGTTCTACCCATTAGGACCGTTTGTCCCGGGCCCGCCTGACCCAAGCCCGCCTGGACCGGTGCCCGTTTGGTCCAGATTACACCTTTACATACGGCCTCGGCCATCGCCAAGCGAAAGTAAAATTCCACCTCGCTCGAATTAACAAGTCAAAGATGGACCTCGCTCGAATAATGGGTCACAATTCGACCTCGATCGAATTCACACCCATGCATCCCCCGGCCATCGCCAAAGCGAAAGTAAAGTTCGACTTCATCCAAGTTAACAAAGTTCGGTCTCGTTCGAATTAAAACGATGAGATTCGACCTCGCTAGAATCGGCAAGCTAAATGTCACGACCCAAAATTCCCACTGTAGGGATCGTGATGGCGCCTAACATCACACTTGCCAGGCAAGCCAACGTTAGAGATTGTCTAGCCATTTATATCCATTTTTAGTAATTAATAAAAATCAGACAAAATAAAGCGGAATAATTGTATGATACACAGAAAACAAAGTCATTTACTTTCTACTCCTCCCCAGAAACCTGGTGTCATAATTTCACGAACACACTATGATTTTCTACAAACATGAGTGTGAAAGAAATTTACATCTATTTTTGGAAAGAAAGAAAAACACTAATAAAGAGACGTAGAAAGGGATGTCAGGGCCTGCGGACGCCAGCAGGACTACCTTGGGTCTCCAACTGTGAACCTGAGCCAAATTTGTCAGTCAGCCACAACCTGCTCCGAAATCTACACAAAAAGTACAGAGTGCAGTATCAGTACAACTGACCCCATACACTGGTAAGTTCCGAGCCTAACCTCGACGAAGGTGTGATGAGGCTACGGCGGGACACCTATAATATATGCTACAGTCGATAAATAATAAGGCATGAAAGGAGAACTGTAATTTAAAAGCAGTAAATTGCAAGAATAAATGTAGAACCTCAGTGTCTTATCAATATCCAGCTATAACCAATCCTTAGACGAAATGTAAAAACATCGAATGATTTACACAGTCAATGAAGAATAAATAAACACACATATTGATTTGGCACGCATCCCGATCCCACCAGTCTTCCCTTATTCCTCCGTAACAATCACGACAAAAGTAAATTATATATATATATATATATATATATATATATA